>BLKR01010132.1:0-68491 GCA_011170035.1 Teleogryllus occipitalis
ATCAATAAATCAATAAATCAATAAATCAATAAATCAATAAATCAATAAATCAATAAATCAATAAATCAATAAATCAATAAATCCATAAATCAATAAATCAATAAATCAATAAATCAATAAATCAATAAATCAATAAATCAATAAATCAATAAATCAATAAATCAATAAATCAATAAATCAATAAATCAATAAATCAATAAATCAATAAATGAATAATCAATCAATAAATGAATAATCAATCAATAAATGAATAATCAATCAAGAAATGAATAATCAATCAAGAAATGAATAATCAATCAATAAATGAATAATCAATCAATAAATGAATAATCAATTAAAAAATTAATAATCAATCAATAAATGAATAATCATTCAATAAATGAATAATCATTCAATAAATGAATAATCAATCAATAAATGAATAATCAATCAATAAATGAATCATCAATCAATAAATGAATCAATCAATCAATAAATGAATCAATCAATCAATAAACGAATGAATCAATCAATCAATCAATGAATCAATCAATCAATCAATCAATCAATGAATCAATCAATCAATAAATGAATCAATCAATCAAACAATCAATAAATGAATCAATCAATCAATCGATCAATCAATCAATAAATGAATCAATCAATCAACAAATGAATGAATCAATGAATCAATAAATGAATCAATCAATCAATAAATGAATCAATCAATCAATCAATGAATCAATCAATGAATGAATCAATCAATCAATAATCAATCAATCAATCAATCAATCAATCAATCAATCAATCAATCAATCAATCAATCAATAAATCAATAAATCAATAAATCAATAAATCAATAAATCAATAAATCAATAAATCAATAAATCAATAAATCAATAAATAAATAAATAAATAAATAAATAAATCAATAAATCAATAAATCAATAAATCAATAAATCAATAAATCAATAAATAAATAAATAAATAAATAAATAAATAAATAAATAAATAAATAAATAAATAAATAAATAAATCCGATCCCCAGTATTTATAACATTGTGCTACATAAAATAAAAGAAATAAAACAGAAATTTTAGAGAAATGTATGTTGTTTTTTTAGTTGGCCACCTGTATATAGTTAAATACTATTTAAATGTATCAGTCATAAGTACTACATAAAAATTGAACATAATTCTCTTAAATAATCGATTTTGTGTCCTTGTCCAAATTGCGGAGTCAGATAATATTTCCTAAGAGTTGACTCGTGTGGAATTTTATATTTTGTAGGTTTTGTTAGTTAAACTGGTTAAATGTTGGATTTCCAAGTATTGAAAATGGAATATTTGCGGTATGGCGCAAGTCAGTATTAAAATTCTTTCTTCTCTTCATCTTTTGACTGCACCTGCCGAAGAAGGTTTGAACAATCTTATTTTTTTCGCATTTTCGCGAGTTGCAGTGTATTTATGTTCTAATAATTTTTTTGCACGGTTTGCAATTTCACAACACTCGGAAAATAAGGCATTTCCAGCCCGCCCAGAAGATTCTCCATTAATCCACTCTTTGAGCAATGCACTTCTCGAAACTTTCTCTTTAGCAAGCATGCTTAACAGGAATAGCAAATTTAACTGCTCGACGCGTTACAGGTCAGAATACACAGAGCCAATGCTCTCGATCCGAGAACGCCCTGGCAGATTTTACGCGGTTGTTGCGTGTTTTGTAATAAATTACCCATCTGTGATTTCGCAAAAGTAATTGTACAAAACAAAATATAGCGAAGAACAAATTTTTAAAATGTGGGAAATTCCATACATGCACTCACTGTCTCTGAACGCAGGATTAGATATTATCTCTAAAAGAGGCATTTATACGCCTTACAAAACCATTGCAAAATATATTTTTGAGGTAAACGTTAATAATGGGTAAGTTGCCTTAACATACATTCAAAGAAATAAAATTACAAAAAGGGCATTGTCCGCACTCTACCTGTAAGGAATAGTCGCATTTTTAATTGCTGGATTTATAAATGATTTAGAATTAAGTTATAAGCAATTAGATTTAGTTATCAGAAATAAACGCATTCTTTATTGTTCAATATTTTCAATGATTAAGATTTATAACTTGAAAATTAAGAGAATTCAAATTTAACAGCTAAAAATGACTCTTATTTTTGTTTAAACGAGGTTCATTAATACACGCACCAAACACAAATACCATTTCATACCTCCTGAAACCTATCTCTACAATGTTGCAAACCACCTGCTATACTGGACAACATGAAGGTACGACCGTGTATTGTCTAGCTGTGGACGTAATGGCTCCGGTGTCAAGTTGTCTTAAAATTCTAAAGGGATAGGATCACATCAGTGAAATTTTTTGAAATTTTAATTGATGCCTATGGACTTGTTCGCTCACAAGAAACCTCATCCCATGTTTGTGTATGGCCTCGGGTCCCTCTTGCAGATAAGAGCTGTCTTTACATGATTAAAACCCTCCAGTTCCTTCTTGTCCTGGCTTCCCTTCTGGCGATTACAAAAGTGCGAAAAATCTAAAATTCCGTCACAACCACCATTTCAAGATTCAAAATGGAGTTTACCATAACACTTCGTAGATAGGGAATCGCGAGTCAAATAAGTTCGTAGTCGTCATCCGAAAGGTCAAATGGAGTCAAGATTACAAACGTACATTCCTTCCACGTTAGTGTTAATGTAAAATTTAAATTTGGAATAAAAATATGAATGATTTGTTAATTTGTCTTCTGTTGTTTCTCTTACATTAGCAAAAAATTATTATTTACCTACCAATTTTAGGTAAAAGAACTGCCTGAATATCTGGGCTCGACTTATACCAATAAATAGTTGTTTTTTGGGGGGTTTGAAAGTGATTTATAGTAAATCCTAATAGATCGATTTTTTATCCTGTTTCATTCATAGGCTTTCCAATTTTCTCTAGCAGTATATTTTTTTTTGTTTTTTCTTCAATTGGAATTCTTTTGTGACATTTCGAATTATTTCCATATTGTTTCAGCACTGTTTTCTTATGAATGGATTATTTCAATTAATGTGAATATAAGAAATTTTCAACATCCATATAATTATGACGACGTTTACAATGGAATACACCACTACAACTTCTTGCAGGGACTCAAAGACACACTTCGACCAATGTAAATCAAAAGGGGCATTCCACGGTTTTGCATTTAAGAGAAAATTATTACACGTGCCTGGTAGAAAACCTTGCCGTAATGTTGCCGCATTACATATCCAGGTTTCTATCGTGATAATTATATGATTCAAAATTAATGTTTCATTCTTATTACGAATAAGCTATTTTATGGCACGTTGGCATAAATAACACAAAGACACACATCGAGACACTAGCGACACTTTCTGTCCTGTCCTGTCCTGTCCTGTCCAAAGTTTCGTCCATTCATCTAGGAAGAATTGATTCATCGACTACGTAACTCACCAATCAGGAATAATCAGGCACTCCGCTGCGACTATTTGGAAATATGGGCGTGTCTCCCACTTTATAAGACTACGCGTTGGAGCATCAGGCCAGTCAACAAGAAATCTTCTAGAGAAGCGGTCGACTCTCCGCATTGTGAGCTATCGCGAATTAGCAGTGGCTTCTCTTCTGGGGGTTTCCCGTCAGTATATTTACACTCCAGCAAGATGTACGTATCCTTGTCTAGTGAAATGTACTTCAAAACAGTTTGACGCAATTTCAGTGTACGCAACTAATTATTGAATTATTAACGAAATTTACTTTCGCAGGACAGAATTCAATTAGTAAATGAGAACAAAATATTCTTCAAAAAAGAGTAAGACATTTTACTTCCTTCATGTTTTCCTCTGTTTTTCATTGGTAAATACTTTTGATTAAGGTTGCAGGATGCTCTTCAACTCCATGGTTCGTCATCTGGCTGTGAATGCTCTTGCCAGGCTGTGGGCCGGCCCCGCTGTTTGCATGGACAACTTTTCTCCAATTATCAATTCTTCTAACACAGAACCGGGGACCATTTCAGCTAATGACAAGATATCGGATGAGAAGTGTTTGTTAGTTCGAAAATTCTTCCAAGGACCGCTATCGATACAAGAGCACTGATGAAAATCTTTAACATTGCATACTCATACAATTAAACGCGTGTTCTCAGCCTCTGAATTATTATAAATTGCCTAATGTGATATCGCTAAAACGAAATTTTAGGAGCGTCAGAAACATACACTGTTTCCTCTGATCCGCTAGACAAAGATTTCTCACCTGCTTAATGGGTCAGAGACATTTCACCAAAAGCCGGAAACGATAAAACCATTACAAATGTTCCTGTTAATGAAAAAGTGTTCATGCAAATGACAACGGGTGTAGTGATTTTGTTTTTGAAGTTGGAGAAGATCTAGATGGTATGATGAATACAATCAACTCCTTCGCATCGGCATTGGAAAACAAACTGGAAGTATTGGGCGCAAAGTATTAGAATTTGTTATTGCAATCCCTCTTTGATATCATAATTTTCCTCGTCATTGTTGGCTGCAAAAGTGGGCCTATTCTATTGTTCACGTTTTACAAACTCCTCCTAACTTAGCCACAGAAAGCTGTACCGTCAGTGTGTGAAGAAGTTAAAAGTTTTAACACGCTAAAATTGGTGTTTGACACATTAGAAAATTAAAATACTATTTCTTGCTCTGATGTGCATGCAAATAAAGTCAGTAATGGAAATAAGTTCATTCCTGTGCGCATCAATCTTCTGGTTGTTCAATTATGTAAATATTGCAAAAGGCATTGAAAATGCAGGAACTTCATTTGTCATTTACAAGTAAGCACTAACTTGGTAACCTTGATAGTTCTTTAATAGAATTAACTATCAATAAAAAATATGTAAAAGAAAATTTTAAAAAATATAGAAATTAGGTAGTGATGAATTGCAAATAATGTATCATTTATTTCAGTTTTTGGCAGTAACACAATTTGCAACAACTGTGTAACGGTATACTTGTGTAAACATTTGTTGGAATTTAACTTAGAAATAGAAAATGTAGTCACGTTTTATAAAACTAATGTTTTTGAAAAATTGTTAAGCACTTATCCTATTCTCCATCATGTGCTCTTCGGTACCCGTACAGAAAAAAACATTATACATTTCAATAGTTATATCGCAAATGAAATAATTTACCCCATAATCAGAGATTGTCTCTTCGCGTATGAAAATAAGTTAGAGAAACAGGAAAGAATTTATGTAGAAATAAAACATTTAAAATTATTTTCAAGATTATAAGTCTTGAAATAGTACACATATTTTATTTTGATTGTCAGCTAATTTAAAAAGTTTCAAAATTTTGTAAATTTTTGTATGTTTTAGCATTATAGTAAATAACGTTATGTAATACATCTTTGCAAATGTACCTAAAGATGAGGCGACACAGTCTTGAAATGTTGCACATTACTAGGTTTATTAATAAACAAAATTTTGAAATTATATGGGACTTCTTATTAAATTAAATAACTTTAAAAAGATTTTTGATTTTACAAGGAATACAATAGTCCTGTGTTCTTGGCGAATAATTTTATAGAAAGAAACAAAGGTAAGAGATAGAAGCATTATTATTGACATGTGGCATATTGTACACAAATGTTAGGCAGGAAACTAGAATGTCAATCGACTCGCTTTTGTAATGTAAACTACTAACAATATCATGTAATTTCGATTATCCTCAATAAATCATTATTTCCTTAATATTTAATTAAATGTAATTTCAAGAAGTGTTTTAGTATCATATATTTTAAAAAATAAGGTATTCTGCCATGGCTTCGTTTAGAGCTTCTACTGAACCGATTGTAGTATTTTTTCCTTTAAATGAAAGAATGTGATCCCTAGATGTGTTATCAGATATTGTTTGTGTTGATTCACCAACATTTACGGTGTAAATTAATTAATTAAATAATTATTTAATAGTACGCTTATCAATAGTCAATTGTTTTCTCCCAAAGGGTGGCTGTTTTAAAATTGATATACATGAGTCGAGTCCTCGCCGTTTCATGGTGGCGCTGCTTAATGTTTTGTTTTGATTGTTGAGATTTGTTCACGATTCGTCAAGGTTTTGTTTCAGTGTAATAATTGCATTGTGGTGATGACAGTTTGCATGTATTTCCTTTTGTAGTGTATTTTGTAGAGAACATTCGGACAGAGGGTTTTGTTCGGTTGTACTGAAGTAGTGAAGTTGTTCACAGGTTATGTCGAATTCCGAATCGTTGCCCAAGCGCCCCAAAAGACGCAAACGTAGTACATTGACTGGGAGCAGGGAAAGAGAAAGTCAGCGTATGTATCGTGATAGTGAGGTCATTTCGTTTTCTGTTGGATCATTGTCTATGAAATGTCAGTTTTGTTCTACTTTGTACTTCCCATGTGAGAGAAATTCTGTAAACGAGTTTACTCTGTGTTGCTAAAATGGGAAAATAAGTTTATCTTCGAGCAATATGCCAGAAGATATCAAACAGTTGTTTATAGGAGATTATGACACATCAAAAACTTTAGAAATAATATCCGTCAGTATAATAGTGCTCTCTTTTGTGTAATTTGGTGCCGATATTGCATTGCCACCTGGCCATGGGCCACACGTTTTCAAAATTTTGGGAACTCTTCATCACAGAATATTTTCGTTATTCCCTGAACATTCAAACAATGCAACATATTCTGAACATTAATCTGGGCACAGTATTTTACATTTATCTCAGATCACACCGTCAAATTTTGACGGGTTCTCACTAGTATTACAATTAAATTTTTATACAATATAAATAATGTAGCTACTTAGCACATATTTTCGTCACTGATTCTGTAAATTTTAAAAAGAGAGTGTGAGAAAACATTATATGCAAGGCAATATTGATCAAAGGTTTAAATTTTAGAAACTTTGATTCTAGAAATCTTTGATTCTAGAAAATTTGATTCTTATATACCAAAAGCATAGTGTAGAAATTACATGATAATGTGCAACTTGAGTAACAAAATTAGAGCAAACATTATTTTGAGTGGGTATTCACTTCATGACAATTTGAAAATTAATTCTATTTGAATTGATAGTAAAAACACTAAAAACCATATATGTCTGGCTTATTACTTATATTATTTACATACATTACCGATGGAATGTTACATTTCCACATATTAATATGGTGAAATGTTAACTCTATGGTGCTTCATTACAAAGGATTGTCGTGAATTAAAAAATGCTCCCAACTGAAATTTAGATTCAATGATTTATTCGAAAATATATATTAAAATTCATCCATGGTTTTTCAAAGTATATATTATACAGCGCTTCGTTTTTGTTTCCAAACGAATATTTCCCACGTATTTAAACAATAGAATATTATTGTTGAAGAGTAAAAAAAAAGAAAAATTATTTAAAGAAGTCTGACACCTACTTAATATCCAATATTATTAAAATCATAAATACCTGGAGCCTCTATATTACGGTACAATAAAAAAAATATATACTTTGTATAAACGATTTGACATTGGGCCATGCTATGATTATAATTACAAAGCACGATTCTAATATTTTAGGTAAACTTTATTTCCATTTTTTTCTTATCAGTTATACCTGTTTGATTGTCAACTTAATAAAGGTGCTATTTATACGTTTACTTGGCATATTACATCAGTGGTTTCTGGAGCTCACGTGGTTTCTTTGTTATCACGAAGAAATGTTTAGATTTCATGCCACTGACTAGTACTTATAAATACACTCCTTAAAAAACCTATGACAGTATTTGGTTAGACTTCCTTCTTTGATATAAAAAGGTTCTTTGGCATTAAGTTTCCAAAACTTTTAAAATACATTTCGATAGGTGGATTTGTATACTCCATAACCTGCAGAGACTTCCCCAAATCTTTATGGAAGACATTTTATTGATTAACCTTAATATGTATTTCTTTATCTTTGGTAATAATCAATATCTCAATATTATTTTAGGCCTTCAGTTTTTCGTATTTAATGTGAATTTAAACACTCTCTCCACTTCTTACGAGGAATTACAAAGTTCCACACTTTTGCCAACGTAAATGTGAAGCCGAATGGAATAGGCTTGAACGACAGGAAACAATTATGTGACCGATGAACAATGTTGATGCAATATCCATCCACATTTCTATGGATAAAAATTATATCATTGGGAATTTTTGTTTTATGCTTCTTCCGTGTATAGGGACATACGGGACATATCCCAATTGTGACGATGGCAAAATATGCATAAACCCTCAGGACGACAGTAACGACACTAGCGGCAGAGTCCTTGCAACATGACGTTACGACACACAATCTAGGAGAAATAAAACGAACTAATAACATTTGTGTACTGACCAATCAGAACAGATCTAATGCTTTTCTGCGATTGGTCAGATATACGCTAGTGTTTGCTCCTATATAAGAAGCAGCGTAGCAGCACGAGGCCAGTCGTCGTGAAACCTTCATAAGGAGCAGTCGTCTCCCCTGAAGAGTGGGCTGTTTAGTCTTACCCGTGGGTTGTCTTCAGCAGTTTTTCTAACAGCGAAACTTCTCTCTCAAGATATATGTAAGTATGACTTTATTTTTTTAGTAATTTGTACTTCACAACTAACATTCATCCAAGTGTGTACCAATAATAAATGAAATATTTTATTTCCGAAGAAGATCTGTTGACGTCTAATTTTTTTCAGTGGAGTCAATGTGACATGGTAATTCATCGATGTTTTCTCTGTATTTCATTAGGGAATGCGATTTTCCTGTTATTTTCGTCTGTTTTTCATAGCTAAATACTTTCTGTTAATGTTGCAGGATGCTCTTCAACATGATGGTTCGTCTTCTGGCTGCGGTTGCTCTCGTCGCGCTGTGGGTCGGCCCCGCTGTTTCCATGGACGTTTCACAGATCATCAATCCTCCTGCCGGAGAACCTGCCGTTATCTCAGCTACTTACAAGAAGACATCCGATGAGAATACTGACCAAGAAGCTTTGTCAATCTCTGTTGTTGGTTCAAAAGTTCTTCCGAGATCCGTAGTCAATACCAAGGAGCTGAAGAAAATCTTTACCATTGCATACACAAATAATGAATCGCGTGTCCTTTCACAGCCTTTGAATTATTATGAATTACCTGATGGGGAATGGCTAAAACGAGATTTTAGGAGTGTTAAAAATGACAGTGTGGGCACCCAATCGCAGATGAAAGGTTTATCTTCAGCTCCATGGCTTGCAGACAACACATTGAATGATCAAAAGGATAAAACCGTAACTAATATTCCTGTCGATGTTGAAAAATGTGTTCAGAAAAAGGACAATGTTGTCAATGAATTTCTCTTCGAACTGGAGGATATTACAAATGCTATGGTGGATACAATTTATTTTTTCGGAACCACATTGAAGAACCAAATTGAAACATTAGGATCAAACGGGTTTAAATTTGGTAATACAATACGCTTCGATTTCTTTTTGGTCCTCATGATTCTTGGCTGCTTTTGTATTGCAATTCTGTTATTTATTTACTACAGAATCCTCCCTATTTTACGGCAGAAACGTGGTCTTTCTGATTCTGAAACAGGGGAAATTCAATAAAATGAAAGAAAATTCTTTTTTGAATATTACTGTCTAAAATAATATCTTCCAAAGGGTTGATAAACAAGCCAGTTAGGTTGCGATCTTTAATGGAGGTATAAAGGAAGCTTTATTTGTTGGTGTATACCCCTCTCATAGCCCTTCAAGAAATAATATGTTATAGGAGGTATTAGAAATATAGTGCGAGTGTTTTATAAAGAATCAAGAATACACTTGGTGAACTTTAATGGGCATTCAAAGTAGTAAATGTAAATAAAAAATAGTTAAAAAAAGTTAAGGAGAAAAATATATTGAAATGAATTCAATGATTAATTCCAATTAAAATTATTCCATTGTTCTATTTCATATTTACCAGGATCATTGTTATAATTGCAGTGCCTATATTTCTGTAGTCAATTCTAACATGTAAACTTATAAATAAAATATATACCAAAAAAGTTTTTAATTCATGCTTATGCCAAACGTTTTCCTCACAATACCCTCCTAAGTACCTCTCCTGAAAACTGTTCCAAATTTAACAAATGTTTCATAGATGACATATTGAGTGATGAATGAAGTACTGGCTATTTGTGGATACAAATTAATTACAGGAACACCATAGTATGGAAGGATATATTCAAGTGTCCTGTTTCCTTGGCAAGTTGTTTTCTAGATTTCGCACAAAGGTAAGAAAAGTGTATTGAGTTGAAAGTGTTGTATTTTCTTCAACCAGGTTTCAGAAAATGTAATAAATGTGCTGTGAACCTGAATTGATGTTTATTGTGCGTTTATAATTTAATTTTTGCTAATATATAGTCATTGATTGTTTCTTTTGGAAATACTTTTTTCACGTTGGAGTATATAAATATATTATAATTAAATATTTTTTATGATATAAATGGTATAGGTGTTTTATAGTAGGTAATTTGGCTACCGAACACTTTCCTTTAAGTCTTAAAACATTTTGAGAGAATGAAGTAGATATAAAGCTATATTTATCCAGAAACGTTACGTAATTTCTCTTTCAACGCTTATGTCATTAATGGTATGAATTTTCTGCATGTAATATTTGAACTATAAGTTAGTTTGACATACTCGGAACATTTTTATAATGGCCACTAATACATTGGTTTCTACACAAGAAAATGTAATTTTTGTATAACAGATTAGTACAAAAACTTGGAGAGAAGGTTACAACAAACATTATTTTGAGCGCAAATTAACTCCTTTACTTTGTAAAAAATGAGAGTTATTTGTTTATATGTTGTGGAATGGACAACTAAGTTACTAGTGACATAACTTACATATTACAGTTGGAAAATATATTTGCATGTGCTAATTCTTTTGTTCATTTTCTACTATGACCTTACTTTATAAGTATTACTTTAATTTCAAATTTCAGTTGAAAAATTACTTAATGTTATACTTTTGAATATATTAAAATAGTTGTGTAGAATTTTACAAAAAAGTTTGTTTTGAACTTTTGATATTTTGGGGTTATTCACGTTTATTGGAACTGAAAAGAAGACATTCTTCTGTTTTTCGTGTCGAACTGGGTCGTAAATATCTGATTAATAGAGGAGTTGTCGTTTTTTTAAAAATTTTTGAACAACGTTTAGCATTATGATTTGTCATGTACCGTATAGAATGTTTTCAAGGAGTATTTTTAAAAATAATTTCCAAAATAGCTATAAATGCAACAACAATTGAAAATTAATCTAAAAATACGTACCCGAAAAAGTTCGAATTTTCCAAACCCCTAAATTTCACTTTAAAATTTAAGATTTATCAAAAACCCTTTCGGAAAATTTAATTAAATTAAATGTAGTTTATTCTTCCATTACTTCAAAATCAATACAAATTTACACAAATACATCTCATAAACATTTTTAGAATATCAAACAAGAAAATATTCATTTTGAAATTACATTCTATTGTTAATTACACCAACACAATCAGAAATTATGGTGATTCCCCGAAGATCTTAATAAACTTTACTATTTGATCACTGAGTATTTGATCACTGAGTATTTTTAACCATATTAGATCTAATAGTTTTGATTTATGTTTTTGTTTATCAATCATCATTATTTTATAATTATTATTGCAAAATATTGGAGTAAAGTTATACTTCTTAAAAAATTGTTTACTTCTGCATTTTGTACATTTGACCAAAAAAATGACGTGACATTAGCTTGTGGATCTTTGGATTATATATTACTGATATGGGAAATAGGGTAATTATTATTAAGGACATTTTATTTTCTAATGGATAAATCTAGAAGATGGCACCTTTTGCGCGATAACCTTGTAACAGAATCCATCAGATTGACCTTAACAGTCATTTTGAGTTGATTAATATACTTACTATATTTCTGTTTTCTTATATTATGTTGTTTAAATATTGTAAATTTATAATATATTTCATAGAAGTTATTATCTATACATTCTAATTAAATATTTGTGATGGTTTCGCATAAAATAATATTATCGCTAAAATGTTAAATACCTTTCTGAAATTTCCTCTCACAGACGAATACCATTCTATATCAACCATTTTATGAACTGCAATGTAACCAAGACACCAATTTTAAAATATTTCATTATCTATATAATCTACGTAATGCCTCTGTTTTTATTTTTCTTGACTGGTCATGTAATAATTTTAATCACAACAATATTTTTTTTCATTTTTTGTGACGATTTTCACATTAATACTATTATTATTATTATTATTATTATTATTATTATTATTATTATTATTACTATTATCAATATTGTAGATCTCTAGACATGTTATTTCAGTAGGTATGAAGTTCAATTCTTTGCTATCTTTAAGAACCGTTTAGGTAGAATTTTCGCGGAAGTGTTTAAATGTAACCCAGAAATGCAAAACCTAGCTGAAAGTTATTGTACAAGAAGTTTAAATGTTTATTGCTATTAGATACGTCTTTTACAGTCAGTTTCCATAGCTACAATTGTATACTTCGTTATATTAACCCAGATCATCAATTCTCCTGACACAGAATCGGCCGCCATCTCAGCAACTGACAAGAAGATATTCGATGATAACACTGATCAAAAAGGTTTGTCAAACTCCGTTGTTAGTTCGAAAATTCGTAAAAGGTCTACTATCGATACCAAAGAGCTGATGAAAATCTTCATTATTACGTACAAATACAATGAATCGCGTGTTCTGTCACAGCTTCTGAATTATTATGAATTACCTCATGGGGAATGCCTAAAACGAGATTTTAGGAGTGTTAAAAATGACAGTGTAGTCACTGAATCGTAGGTGAAAGGTTTGTCTTCAGCTCCATGTTTGCAGATAACACGTTGAATGCTGAAAAGGATAAAACACTAATATTTCTGTCGATGTTGAAAAATGTGTTGATAATAACGACAATGTTGTCAATGAATTTCTATTCGAAAATACTGACTTGGCTGTTTTAGCTTGACGCACCTTTGAAGCAAGGGAGAGGGAGTAACGTCATCTATCCAGAAAAACTTTTTACACACGAGTTACATTTTGACTTTGATTCCTCTTCGGCCTGCACTACTAGTGATCGATTTTCCTCATAACTTTCAACTACGGAACAACTATTTTTCTCACGTGACGAATAGATTATTGGCAACATTGGCTCTGAAAGCTTATACCCGTTCTTGTTGTGTAACTTTATCTCCACTCATTATCTGAATACTTCCCTAATCTTTTTACAATGTTTTAATGTAATTGCTCGGCGCTCCTATTCTGTTCGAATTGCTACTATTCTCTCTCTTTACTTGAGCCCTACCTTTCTCTGTTTCCTTGGCTTTTAGATAGAAATTTCCATTTCACGTCGTATTTGTTCCAGACGTTACAGTACTAAGATTCATGCGGGGCTTCTGTGCTACCAACCTTTTTTTTAATTTCCGGCCATATAGTACAATACTGCCGTTTAAGAAAATTCAATCCAGCAATAGCATCGTGGTTGGTAGTTCACAATTCTGCAATCAGAAAATCTTGGGTACATTCCTCGTGGTCGATTTACGACGTAACTGAACATTCACCGTGGATTGTAAGCATTTGTCCTGACGCACGTCGTACGCTATTATAATAAGGTATTATTAAAGTTTTGTCTCTAAAGTTTCGTTCGCCTTTACTACACTACAATCAACTCCCGTATCTACTAAAAGGATAAAATATGTATCAAGTATATGCATTTCTGTCGTTTCACGTGACTCTGGGTTAACAGTTAGAATTACAAAAGAACAGTTAGAATCACCGCACCATTCGGAACTCGGCTCTCCGATTGATTGATGTTTAGTTATTCCAGGTACGTAAACTACTTTGGTCGTTAGCCTCGTAGGTGTAGTGCATAGTTTTGCATGGGAGGTGGCTGTCCTCTTCCCCTGCTGGGTGGTCAGATCCGGTAACGACCTACCATCGGCTACCGGGCTTTTCCCCAACCAGCCATCTCCCACGAGCGGGGTAGCGTCCCAGCCCAGACAAGTTCCAGACCTGTCTCCTGCCTTCTTTGGCACTGTAGGGCATGTTAGTGTAGGTGTGTGTGTAAGAGGTGGTGATAGGAAAAGAAGGAGGAAGAAAAGATCGCGCGCGGTCCATTGCTCGTTACTTAGGGTACCTCTCCGGAATTCGCATGGTCTTGATCAGAGAAACCACGGAAAACTACCCATCAGAGCAGCTGGCCTCTGGAATTCTCCTTCAGACAGCGACTGAATTCGAGCTAGCTGAAAAACTAGTGTCGAAAATCCCACCACCGTCAGAACTCGAACCTAGAACCTTCTGGTCCAAGGCGCTTCAGTGATATCAGTTGATGCACTGAGTGAGGCCCTCCGAGGTTTTTGGTAAACTCTTGCAATCTATCACCCTGTGCCCTGTTTTCCGACAAATACAAAAAATGTTAAGGGGAAATTATACGCCCAAACCGCCGCCGCACCTATATTTCCTCTCCCTGGTAGGACAGTGTCTGCTTACATGCCCTCGTCTCCCGCAGAAAATGCAAGCTGTGTGTTTTGACTGCGCCTGATTGGCGAAAGGCTCCAGTTTGACTGAAACGCTGTATCTGCTGTTCGCCGGGTGGCGGTAGTTGATTCTTGCTTCGATGCAATCCAACAGCCTGCCGCACATCCGGCGACGTAGCAAAACATGCGGAAGGAGGAAGTATGTTAATCGAGTTATATCACTGCATCAACATTTCTTGCGTACGCGCAAATTCTTCCGCTTGTAATATACTGTCGGTTCGGTACTATCACGAAACACTCATTCTGTTCTCTTACCCGGACAAATATTGCGCCATTAATCGTTGTTGAAACATTACGGATTTTACCTCCGATTGCATATCGCCGTACGAGTCTCTTAGCTTACGCCAAATGCCTCTTAACCTGATAGAGTATTCAGACACAGATTCTGTTTCCCTACACCTTGCTACTGAAGATTTTTTCTAGAGTTATTCTCGAACATACGGTGCATAATCTCTCTGTCATGACTTTTGTAAAATATTAAAGTGATTCTAGTACACAGAAATGATTTTTCAAGAGCTCATTCTCTCTTCCTGGTGTTTCAAGGCAGACAACGTGCCTGCTTTGGACCATCCGTTAAACTGGCTATCCTCAGTCTTTCTATAAAAAATTTCTAAAGAGAATTTATCATTTCCCATGAAGCATGGTATCAGCATAATGGTATTGGCTAAACTCAGTTTTGGCGATTTATCCGTATAACCCTATATCCTTAATAGATACCTTACCGTTGCGTCTGCTAGGTGTGCTAGTTTTCGCCGCGACCTAGCATGTTATGTGTGTTTTAGTCCTGTTCGTCCCGTAGGGGTTTAAACATCGATCGGAGGAGTGGAAGGTCCGCGCACACGGGCGACGAGCTCACTAGTAGCATTCGTCCCCCCGCGAAGCGGAGGTTATAGAGGCCTTTACTGCTGAGACCCACTTTCCGAGGTGGAGCTACGCAATTATGCCTATTCGGGCGCCAGCTGTCTGCAGCCACGCCACAATTTATAAGGAGTCACGGAAAGAGAGAATACCATCGGGCAACTGACAAATTGTTTTCTAAGCCATAAAACTGTTATACACATTGAATAAATCCTAATTAAAGATTTTAACAAAAAATGCTGGTTTTTAACAAAAAACTTTACAGATTTGAAAAACTAATTTTAAAAAGTTAAAAAAACAAAAACATTAAAAGTTAAACATACCGAAATAATGATGTAAACTTGTTAAAATCATGTAGTAAACTATTATAAGTATTTTTAACTACTGTTACTAAACAGCACGTAGTTTCTCTCATTTTTTTATATTTGTATTTTTCAAAAACTTAGAGAATTCAACGAAAATGTAACACGCATTCTTTGAACGTCGCTTCTTCTATACATTTCAAAATTTAAAGAAACTAGTAATACTCTAACAGGACATACTTTCTCGCAATATTACAATCTTATCGTTAGTTATGACGAAAATAGGGATTCCAATACAGTAAAAGTAAGATGCCACAATCCATAGTAATTTCAGTCCCTACAAATTCTCGTAACCACTCCCGGAACCGCAAGCATCAAATCGCGTCAACTCATTCCCTTACTCATATTTGTTACCTTTAATTACCTGGGCAACGCGTGGCGCGACGCGACGTGTTTTTCAGTCGATTGTTTTTGATCTTATTTTGCACGCACGCGAACACACAGCCTGCTCCGCGCCACCAGTCAGTTGTCATTCGACTCGTCGCCTTGTCACTAGTCAACAATTAATGTGTGGTTATGTTTTGAAGTCGACCGGTATCCACATATGAAACTATTACCAAGAGTTGAAAACGTCAATTTCTGTATTTATAATGCCGAAAAAGAGTAAGTTACAGCAAGAATTGTAAAACAGTTTATGCCGAGCCATTAATGAAGATGCTCAAAATGTAGAACTTGTACTTGTAGATGATGTATATGCAGATAATAGCCAACAATCTCTGGAAATAGAAAAGAATATCACTTCACAGAGGAATTCGAAATGCAGCTGAAGCAAGACTACGAAGATTACACTAAATGCACAGAAACTAGAGAAGAGAAAGGTTTCGAAAAGATATTAAAAAAGAAATGGCAGTAATTGAAAATGATGGAGTTACGAGTTAGGTTTTTTTTGTTGAACGACTATTTATTAAGTATGAAACCAACAAGAGTAGAGGCAGGCAGATCGTCTTCAGCCGCTGGCTACAAATGCAGTTACATATGAAGCAGGTTGGCAAATAACACCTATAACGCAATTTGTTAATAAGATTATATTTTCAAAATTGAAAAGCGACTTTTTGTTTGATATTTTTACTGTCTCTTATTCCATATGTGGAGAAAATTTTTAAAAAATTTAGGAGCTATTTTTGAGATAAATTGCGTAAATTTCAATCACAAATTACAACAAAACTACCATTTTTTCAAAAAAATTGTACATGATGTTTTCTAAAGAGCAAATTTTTTACAACAGTTTGTCTGAAAGAAAACTGTCTCATATTTTGTAGTTTTAAATATTTCATTTCGCAATTTTTAAAATCCGAGCGAAACTCAAAAAGGGGACAAGCGCCATGTTTTTTATCGTCCCTTATTACATAAGTGGAGAATATATAGAGAAAAATTGGAGCGGTTCTGGGGAAAAAATATTGCGTTATTTCAAGTGCAAATTATGCAAAAACTATTCATTTTCCCACAAATTGTACATGACCTTTCTAAAACCACTAATATTGTACAAAATTCTTTGAGTCAAAAATCTATCTTCAATTTTTTTATATTAAAATATTTGTTTAGATATTTTCGAAAAATCAAGAAACCCAACGAAAGTGAGACTTGCACCATTATCTTAAACGTCCTTCGCACTATTCAACAGCAATTTCTTTTAAAAAAAGCTTGAGCCAATGTTTTGTGAATTATGAAAATATCCAAAATGCTTCATGTGATGTACCCCAAAATCAAAATATCGGTTTCAAATTCCGCGATATCAGCCAGAATATAGGAATATAAAATTTGGCGAAAATCGACTCAAGTGTTTATGCGCTGTGTTGTGCATCCACAGACAGACGACTTGCTGTCAATCAATTCCATACAAGCAAAAATATTAAAAAACATCACTATCCAACATATATCCAACTTCAAATATTTAGGATGCTACATAACGTATCTTAATGACATTGACTTGCAACAAAATATATATATAAATTTCAGGCCATATGTGGCACCAGAAAACGACAATTTGGAAAGAAATCTCGAAAAGAAACCAAACTCAAGCTTTATAAAACAATGGCCATATCTACAATCTTGTGTGAATGCGAAACATGGGTAGCAACATCAAGAGGAAACAAGAGAATTGACACAGAAGTAATAAGATTTTTTAGGTATGTGAAGGGATGCACATTAATGGATCATATTATAAATGAGGATATAGGTATAAGTAGGAAGACGAATAGAGTGCTACGCTAACTCAACGAATAGAGGGCGTCCCACATTTTATTCTGGAAATAAAATTCTATTTAAGAAGAAATGCAGAACTAATTTTTGCCAAATGGATGTCACCTTTTGAATGTTTGCTCCTCAGGCGCTAGAGTTGTGCACATAGACCAGACGGACATACGGACAGCCGGATTTGAAAGAGAGAAAAACCTTTTTCAGTCTCAGCGGATCACAAGGCGTATTTTCGCTGAAGTCTCAAAATCGGTTTTCGCAGCACTACATAACATCCTTGAAACTACGTTTATTTCTCCGGATATACGTACGTATACGAGAAAGAAAAAACTTAAAAATAGGCAGCAAAATGAGCATTGTAGTCCAGGCTGTCTATTAGGCCACAAGAGATTTTAAGTATACCAGTTAAATAGATTTACTTTAGGAATAACCAACTTATGCAACTAATGCTATAATTCTGAACAACTCTCTCGGTTTTGTTCGGATTGTTGTCATTCACTCCTTGCGCGGTTCATGACTCCTCAGTACTATAATATGGCACATTTTTGGTTTGAATTAAACAAGATTTTCATCTATAAACTAATGAATAATTAAGCTAAATGAGTTACCATTAACAGCAAGTGCGAGAAAGTGAGATGTTAAAGTGCATCAAGAGAAATGAAAAACGACATGGAGAAATGACAGTGATATTAATATTAATACAAATGCATCAATTTAATTAGATTTTTAATTATTAATCTTTCAAAATTTATTGTTCAAAAAGTAAGAAATTAAGTGTTAATGTAAGTAGTTCTTAGAAACTTGCCTGTTCTAACCAGTGACAAACACTCTCTTTAAACTGATGTCTTCACCATTAAAATTGATTGATTGATTTTTTCGGGTTTCCGGGCGCGTCAACTGCTTTAGTCATTAGTCCCGTTACTGTAGTGCATGTTTTTCCTCGGGAGATGGCGGTGATCTTCCCACGCTGGATGGCGAGATCCGGCGCCGACCAACCATCAGTTAGTGGGGTTTCCCCCTAACCAGGACTCTGCCACCAGCAGGGCACCGCCGCAGCCGGGACAAGCTCTAAATTCCCGACTAGTCTCCCGGAGTATTTGGGAGTGTAGTGCATGTTAGTGTAAGTGTGTGTGTGTAAGGGCAGAGGATAGGACAAGGAAGAGGAAGGACAGATCGCGGGCGGTCCGTGGCCCGTTTGTTAGGGTACTGCTCCAGCATTCTCCATTAGAACAGTGTGATACTCGTTATATGAATACTTTATAGTAATAAATATTACTTTTTTTATTTTTTAAAAGTTATTTATTGAAACAGGGATATACACTCTCAATATAAGTGTCACAGTAAACATATAAACTTGGCCAATGATAGTCTTGTCTACACCCTATCAATGATAGCGACTACACTACTATAAACTACTCTCTGATCATGCACTAAATTCACAGTAAACATTTTCAGTAACTTGCTAAATAATTGAAACAAGGATCTTTTACACGCCACATTCCATTACAAATGTAAGCCAAGTTATTCCTAATAGGCATCGAAGAAAGTTCAAGATCATTATATTTCACTATATTTAGATTGTCATTAAGATTTTATTGGATTTGTCTAGATTTTATTTTTGACAGTTATATTCATGTTGATAACCCAATTTTAGGTTTTCCTTGATTGAGTTCAGAAAACTTACATATAAAGTTAAATGAAACAATACAGAAATTTCAACATAGTCCGACCCCCAGTATTTATAACATTGTGCTACATAAAATAAAAGAAATAAAACAGAAATTTTAGAGAAATGTATGTTGTTTTTTTAGTTGGCCACCTCTATATTGCACCGAACCCGGTCTCCCAGAATCCTACCTTCGCTTACCTGGGCTTGTGTGGCCGGCTAGCTCGGGAAGCATGTAGAGTAAAGAAGAGTAGATGGTGGACGGATTTTAAAAAAATGATGATGAATTTAAAATAAAATTATTGAGAACACAAATGGACTTTAATGAAAAACTTAAATTTTAAGCATACAAAAAAATCAAGGCCTTAGTAATTATTTCTTCTATTTTTATGCTATAAAACTAATGTATTACAGGGAACTTAGTAATGTAAGGAAGTCGCCAATGCGCGGCGAGCACTTCCTTGATAAGTTTTCTTTAAACAAGCGTCGCGCCTGAAGGGCGCACTGAAGATCTTGCCGCAGCACGACAATCAAAACACAGTCACCGTTCGCAGGCAGGTCCGCTGGGGTGGGCAACCTCTACAGGTCGCCGAACCTCACACCAGGCGGCGTGTCCCGTGGGTGTCGGGGAAGGCCCTTTGAGTCCCGCATCGCCGGCGGTGGTTGCGGTGGCGTAGTGACCACGGCGACGACGGCAGCGGCGAAGGCGGTGGTGCAGTGATGAAGACGACGAAAGCGACGACCAAAAGCGACGACAGCTCAAGATTCAGGTGTCCAGCAACGCGATTATACTCGTCGCGTGAATTGTGACGGGCGACGCGGGTGTGATCGGCAGAGATCAAAAGAGAATATATTCGACAAATGAGCAATATGAGGAACTACTCGTCCTCAATTTAAAGCAACAAGGGGCACTGCCCTTCTCCGGCTCTACTGCTCTGCCAGCTGAGCGCACCTCAGCGCTCACCTCTCCTACCCTTCTGCTCCGCCTACTAGGATCTCTCACACCGTTCTGCTCTGGCTGCTCGGCGCATGCCAGCGCTCGCAAGTCTTTTTCTCCCCCCCAGTTTCCCAAATTTTCTAGAAGTTCCCAAAATTTTTACAAAATGTGCTTCTATTGGCAAAAGGTTCCTACGTCTTACTTAAATTTGGTCCAATAATATCTTGCGTTTCGTCGGTGTGCCGAGCGGAATTTTCCATGAGGCGCTCTCACTCGCACACTTTTCGTAAATAAACGCAGGTGGTCCCTCCCAGAGTTTCCAAACTGCGCAGCCCCCCTTCCCAGCTAGATCCCCAGGGATAGACCCGCGTCGGCGTTGGCGAAAACAAACACAGTCCCCCCGTTTGCTCGGCGCCGAGGTGTCGCGGCAAGCAGTTGTGCGTAACGAATCAGCCGCCCGACGGCTCAGAAAAGACGCAAAAGCGCCAGTGCGTGATTACGCAACATTTTGTGTGCGATGAGCCGGGGTATAATATTCGGTATCGTTACAATATAGTTAAATAATATTTAAATCTATCAGTCATAAGTACTACATAAAAATTGAACATAATTCTCTTAAATAATCGATTTTGTTTCCTTGTCGAAATTGCGGAGTCAGATAATATTTCCTAAGAGTTGACTCGTGTGGAATTTTATATTTTGTAGGTTTTGTTAGTTAAACTAGTTCAATGTTGGATTTCCAAATATTGAAAATGGAATGTTTGCGGTATGGCGCAAGTCAGTATTAAAATTCTTTCTTCTCTTCATGTTTTGACTGCACCTGCCGAAGAAGGTTTAAACAAACTTATTTTTTTCGCATTTTCGCGAGTTGCAGTGTATTTATGTTCTAATAATTCTTTTGCACGGTTTGCAATTTCACAACACTCGGAAAATAAGGCATTTCCAGCCCGCCCAGAAGATTCTCCATTAATCCACTCTTTGAGCAATGCACTTCTCGAAACTTTCTCTTTTGCCATTGTAGCAACCATGCTTAACAGGAATAGCAAATTTAACTGCTCGACGCGTTACAGGTCAGAATACACAGAGCCTATTCTCTCGATCCGAGAACGCCCTGGCAGATTTTACGCGGTTGTTGCGTGTTTTGTAATAAATTAACCATCTGTGATTTCGCAAAAGTAATTGTACAAAACAAAATATAGCGAAGAACAAATTTTTAAAATGTGGGAATTTCCATACATGCACTCACTGTCTCTGAACGCGGGATTAGATATTATCTCTAAAAGAGGCATTTATACGCCATACAAAACCATTGCGAAAGATATTTCTGAGGTAAACATTGGTATGGGTAAGTTGCCTAAACATACATTCAAAGAAATAAAATTACAAAAAGGGCATTGTCCGAACTCTAGCTGTAAGGAATAGTCGCATTTTTAATTGCTGGATTTATAAATGATTTATAATTAAGTTATAAGGAATTAGAATTTGTTATCAGGAATTAACGCATTCTTTATTGTTCAATATTTTCAATGATTAAGGTTTATAACTTGAAAATTAAGAGAATTCAAATTTAACAGCTAAAAATGACTCTTATTTTTGTTTAAACGAGGTTCATTCACTACACGCACCAAACACAAATACCCTTTCATACCTCCTGAAACCTATCTCTACAATGTTGGAAACAACCTGCTATACTGGACAACATGAAGGTACGGCCGTGTATTGTCTTGCTGTGGACGTAATGGCTCCGGTGTCAAGTTGTCTTAAAATTCTAAAGGGAAAGGATCACATCAGTGAAATTTTTTGAAAGTTTCATTGATGCTTATGGACTTGTTCGCTCACAAGAAACCTCATCCCATGTTTGTGTATGGCCTCGGGTCCCTCTTGCAGATAAGAGCTGTCTTTACATGATTAAACCCCTCCAGTTCCTTCTTGTCCTGGCTTCCCTTCTGGAGATTTCAAAAGTGCGAAAAATCTAAAATTCCGTCACAACCACCATTTCAAGATTCAAAAAGGGGTTTACCATAACATTTCGTAGATAGGGAATCGCGAGTCAAATAAGTTCGTAGTCGTCATCCGAAAGGTCAAATGGAATCAAGATTACAAACGTACATTCCTTCCACGTTAGTGTTAATGTAAAATTTAAAGTTGGAATAAAAATTTGAATGATTTGTTAATTTGTCTTCTGTTGTTTCTCCTACTTTAGCAAAAAAATATTATTAACCTACCAATTTTAGGTAAAAATCTGCCTGAATATCCGGGCTCGACTTATACCAATAAATAGTTGTTTTTTGGAGGTTTGAAAGTAATTTAAAGTAAATCCTAACAGATCGATTTTTTATCCTGTTTCATTCATAGGCTTTCCAATTTTCTCTAGCAATATATTTTTTGGTTTTTCTTCAATTGGAATTCTTTTGTGACATTTCGAATTATTTCCGTATTGTTTCAGCACTGTTTTCTCATGAATGGAGTATTTCAATTAATGTGAATATAAGAAATTTTCAACATCCATATAATTATGGCGACGTTTACAATGGAATACACCACTACAACTTCTTTCAGGGACTGAAAGACACACTTCGGCCAATGTAAATCAAAAGGGGCATTCCACGGTTTTGCATTTAGGAGAAAATTATCACACGTGCCCGGTAGAAAACCTTGAAGTAATGTTGCCGCATTATATATCCAGGTTTCTATCGTGAATATTATATGATTCAAAATTAATGTTTCATTCTTATTACGAATAAGCTATTTTATGGCACATTGGCCTAAATAACACAAAGACACACATGGCGACACTAGCGACACTTTCTGTCCTGTCCTGTCCAAAGTTTCGTCCATTCATCAAGGAAGAATTGATTCATCGACTACGTAACTCACCAATCAGGAATAATCAGGCACTCCGCTGCGACTATTTGGAAATATGGGCGTGTCTCCCACTTTATAAGACTACGCGTTGGAGCATCAGGCCAGTCAACAAGAAATCTTCTAGAGAAGCGGTCGACTCTCCGCATTGTGAGCTATCGCGAATTAGCAGTGGCTTCTCTTCTGGGGGTTTCCCGTCAGTATATTTACACTCCACCAAGATGTACGTATCCTTGTCTAGTGAAATGTACTTCAAAACAGTTTGACGCAATTTAAGTGTACACCAATAATAAATGAATTATTAACGAAATTTACTTTAGAAGATTACAGAATTCAATTAGTAAATGAGAACAAAATATTCTTCAAAACCGAGAGAGACATGTTACTTCATGTTTTCCTCTGTTTTTCATGGATAAATACTCCTGGTTAAGGTTGCAGGATGCTCTTCAACTCCATGGTTCGTCATTTGCCTGTGAATGCTCTTGCCAGGCTGTGGGCAGGCCCCGCTGTTTACATGGACTTTTCTCCAATTATCAATTCTTCTAACACAAAACCGGGGACCATTTCAGCTACCGACAAGATATCGGATGAGAACACTGATCAAGAAGATCTTGGGAGAGTCTGTTGTTAGTTCGAAAATTCTGCCAAAGACCGCTATCGATACACGAGCACTGATGAAAATCTTTAACATTGCATACTCATACAATTAAACGCGTGTTCTCTGTCAGCCTCTGAATTATTATAAATTGCCTAATGTGATATCGCTAAAACGAAATTTTAGGAGCGTCAGAAACATACACTGTTTCCTCTGATCCGCTAGGCAAAGATTTCTCACCTGCTTAATGGGTCAGAGATATTTCACCAAAAGCCGGAAACGATAAAATCATTACAAATGTTCCTGTTAATGAAAAAGGTGTTCATGAAAATGACAACGGGTGTAGTGATTTTGTTTTTGAAGTTGGAGAAGATCTAGATGGTATGATGAATACAATAAATTCCTTCGCATCGGCATTGGAAAACAAACTGGAAGTATTGGCCGCAAAGTATTAGAATTTGTTAATGCAATCCCTCTTTGATATCATAATTTTCCTCGCCATTGTTGGCTGCAAAAGTGGGCCTATTCTATTGTTCACGTTTTACAAACTCCTCCTAACTTTGCCACAGAAAGCTGTACCGTCAGTGTGTGAAGAAGTTAAAAGTTTTAACACGCTAAAATTGGTGTTTGACACATTAGAAAATTAAAATACTATTTCTTGCTCTGATGTGCATGCAAATAAAGTCAGTAATGGAAATAAGTACATTCCTGTGCGCATCAATCTTCTGGTTGTTCAATTATGTAAATATTGCAAAAGGCATTGAAAATGCAGGAACTTCATTTGTCATTTACAAGTAAGCACTAACTTGGTAACCTTGAAAGTTCTTTAATAGAATTAACTATCAATAAAATATGTAAAAGAAAATTTTAAAAAATATACAAATTAGGAAGTGATGAATTGCAAATAACGTATTATTTATTTTAATTTTTGGCAGTAACACAATTTGCAACAACTGTGTAACGGTATACTTGTGTAAACATTTGTTGGAATTTAACTTAGAAATAGAAAATGTAGTCACGTTTTATAAAATTAATGTTTTTGAAAAATTGTTAAGCACTTATCCTATTCTCCATCATGTCCTCTTCGGTACCCGTACAGAAAAAACATTCTACATTTCAATAGTTATATCGCAAATGAAATAATTTACCCCATAATCAGAGATTGTCTCTTATAAGTTAGAGAAACAGGAAAGAATTTATGTAGAAATAAAACATTTAAAATTATTTTCCAGATTGTCAGTCTTGAAATAGTACACATATTTTATTTTGATTGTCAGCTAATTTAAAACGTTTCAAAATTTTGTAAATTTTAGTATGTTTTAGCATTATAGTAAATAACGTTATGTAATACTTCTTTGCAAATGTACCTGAAGATGAGGCGACACTGAGTCTTGAAACGTTGCACATTACTAGGTTTATTAATAAACAAAATTTTGAAATTATATGTGACTTCTTATTAAATTAAATAATTTTAAAACGATTTTTGATTTTACAAGAAATACAATAGTCCTGTGTTCTTGGCAAATAATTTTATAGAAAGAAACAAAGGTAAGAGATAGAAAAATTATTATTGACATGTGGCATATTGTACACAAATGTTAGGCAGGAAACAAGAATGTCAATCTACTCGCTTTTGTAATGTAAACTACTAACAATATCATGTAATTTCGATTATCCTCAATGAATCATTATTTCCTTAATATTTAATTAAATGTAATTTCAAAAAGTGTTTTAGTATATTACAATTAAATTTTTATACAATATAAATAATGTAGCTACTTAGCACATATGTTCGTTATTAATTCTGTAAATTTTAAAAGGAGTGTGTGAGAAAACATTATATGCAAGGCAATATTGATCATAGGTTTAAATTTTAGAAACTTTGATTCTAGAAATCTTTGATTCTAGAAAATTTGATTCTTATATATCAAAAGCATAGTGTAGAAATTACATGATAGTGTGCGACTTGAGTAACACAATTAGAGCAAACATTATTTTGAGTGGGTATTCACTTCATGATTAATTTGAAAATTAATACTATTTGAATTGATAGGAAAAACACTAAAAACCATGTCTGGCTCATTACTTACATTATTTACATACATTACCGATGGAATGTTACATTTCCACATATTAATATGGTGAAAAGTTTACTCTATGGTGCTTCATTACAAAGGATTGTCGTGAATTAATCAATGCTCCCAACTGAAATTTAGATTCAATGATTTATTCGAGAATATATTAAAATTGATCCATAGTTTTTCAAAGTATATATTATACAGCGCTTCGTTTTTGTTTCCAAATGAACTGACTACCACTTATAAATACACTCCTTAAAAAACCTATGACAGTATTTGGTTAGACTTCCTTCTTTGATATAAAAAGGTTCTTTGGCATTAAGTTTCCAAAACTTTTAAAATACATTTCGATAGGTGGATTTGTATACTCCATAACCTGCAGAGACTTCCCCAAATCTTTATGGAAGACATTTTATTGATTAACCTTAATATGTATTTCTTTATCTTTGGTAATAATCAATATCTCAATATTATTTTAGGCCTTCAGTTTTTCGTATTTAATGTGAATTTAAACACTCTCTCCACTTCTTACGAGGAATTACAAAGTTCCACACTTTTGCCAACGTAAATGTGAAGCCGAATGGAATAGGCTTGAACGACAGGAAACAATTATGTGACCGATGAACAATGTTGATGCAATATCCATCCACATTTCTATGGATAAAAATTATATCATTGGGAATTTTTGTTTTATGCTTCTTCCGTGTATAGGGACATACGGGACATATCCCAATTGTGACGATGGCAAAATATGCATAAACCCTCAGGACGACAGTAACGACACTAGCGGCAGAGTCCATGCAACATGACGTTCCGACACACCACCTGGGAGAAATACGAACTAATATCATTTGTGTACTGACCAATCAGAACAGATCTAATGCTTTTCTGCGATTGGCCGGATATACGCTAGTGTTTGCTCCTATATAAGAAGCAGCGTAGCAGCACGAGGCCAGTCGTCGTGAAACCTTCATAGGGAGCAGTCGTCTCCCCTGAAGAGTGGGCTGTTGGGTCTTAGCCGTGGGTTGTATTCAGCAGTTTTTCTAACAGCGAAACTTCTCTCTCAAGAAAGATGTAAGTATGACTTTATTTTTATAGTAGTTTCTACTTCATAACTAACTTTCATCCAAATGTGTACCAATAATAAATGAAATATTTTGTTTCCGAAGAAGATCTGTTGATGTCTAATTTTTTTCAGTGGAGTCAATGTGACTTGGGAATTCTTCGATGTTTTCTCTGTATTTCATTAGGGAATGCGATTTTCCTGTTATTTTCGTCTGTTTTCCATAGCTAAATACTTTCTGTTAATGTTGCAGGATGCTCTTCAACATGATGGTTCGTCTTCTGGCTGCGGTTGCTCTCGTCGCGCTGTGGGTCGGCCCCGCTGTTTCCATGGACGTTTCACAGATCATCAATCCTCCTGCCGGAGAACCTGCCGTTATCACAGCTACTTACAAGAAGACATCTGATGAGAACCCTGATCAAGAAGTTTTGTCAATCTCTGTTGTTGGTTCAAAAGTTCTTCCGAGATCCGTTGTCAATACCAAGGAGCTGAAGAAAATCTTTACAATTGCCTACACAAATAATGAATCGCGTGTCCTTTCACAGCCTTTGAATTATTATGAATTACCTGATGGGGAATGGCTAAAACGAGATTTTAGGAGTGTTAAAAATGACAGTGTGGGCACCCAATCGCAGATGAAAGGTTTATCTTCAGCTCCATGGCTTGCAAATAACACGTTGAAAGGTAAAACCGTAACTAATATTCCTGTCGATGTTGAAAAATGTGTTCAGAATAAGGACAATGTTGTCAATGAATTTCTCTTCGAACTGGAGGATATTACAAACGCTATGGTGGATACAATTTATTTTTTCGGAACCACATTGAAGAACCAAATTGAAACATTAGGATCAAACGGGTTTAAATTTGGTAATACAATACGCTTCGATTTCTTTTTGGTCCTCATGTTTCTTGGCTGCTTTTGTATTGCAATTCTGTTATTTATTTACTACAGAATCCTCCCTATTTTACTGCAGAAACGTGGTCTTTCTGAATCTGGATCTGATGAAGGGGAAATTCAAATAAAATGAAAGAAAAACTTTTTTTTTGAATATTACTGTCTAAAATAATATCTTACAAAGGGTTGATAAACAAGCCAGTTAAGTTGGGATCGTTAAAGGAGGTATAAAGGAAGCTTTATTTGTTCGTGTGTACCCCTCTCATAGCCCTTCAAGAAATAATATATTACAGGAGGTATTAGAAATACAGTATGAGTGTTTTATAAAGAATCAAGTATCCTTTTGGTGAACTTTAATGGACATTCAAAGTAGTAAATGTAAATAAAAAAATATTTAAAAAAAGTTAAGAAGAAACAAATATATTGAAATAAATTCAATGAATAATTCCAATTAAAATTATTCCATTGTTTTATTTCAAACTTACCAGCAACATTGTTATAATTGCATTGCATATATTTGTGTAGTAAATTCTAACATGTGAAGTAATAAATAAAATATATAACCAAAAAGTTTTTATTTAATGCTTATGCCAAGCGTTTTCCTCACAATACCCTCGTAAGTACCTCTCCTGAGAACTGTTCCAAATTTAAATGTTTCATTGATGACATATTGAGTGATGAATGAAGTACTGGCTATTTGTGGATACAAATTAATTACAGGAACACCATAGTATGGAAGGATATATTCAAGTGTCCTGTTCTCTTGGCAAGTTGTTTTCTAGAATTCGCACAAAGGTGAGAAAAGTGTATTGAGTTGAAAGTGTTGTATTTTCTTCAACCAGGTTTCCAGAAAATGTAATTAATGTGCTGTGAACCTGAATTGTTGTTTATTGTGCGTTTATAATTTAATTTTTGCTAATATATAGTCATTGATTGTTTCTTTTGGAAATTTTTGTGTCACCTGGTAGAAGTATAAAATAAATATATTACCATTAAACATTTTTATGATATAAATGATATAGGTGTTTTATAGTAGGTAATTTGGCTACCGAACTCTTTCCTCTAAGCCTTAAACCTTTTTGAAAGAATGAAGTAGATATATAGCTATATTTATCCAGAAACGTTACGTAATTTCTCTTTCATCGTTTATGTCATTAATGGTATGAATTTTCACATGTAATATTTGAACTATAAGTTAGTTTGACATACTCGGAACATTTTTCTAATTGCCACTAAGAGATTGGTTTCTACACAAGAAAATGTAATTTTTGTGTAACAGATTAGTACAAAAACTTGGAGAGAAGGTTACAACAAACATTATTTTGAGTGCAAATTAACTCCTTTACTTTGTAAAAAATGAGCGTTATTTGTTTATATGTTGTGGAATTGACAACTAAGTTAGTAGTGACATAATTTACATATTACAGTTGGAAAATTATATTTGCATGTGCTAATTCTCTTGTTCATTTTCTAGTATGACCTTACTTGATAAGTATTAGTTTAAGTAAGTAATTTTTTCAACTGAAATTTGAAATTAATGTTATACTTTTGAATATATTAAAATAGTTGTGTAGAATTTTACAAAATAGTTTGTTTTGAACCTTTGATATTTTGGGGTTATTCACATTTAATGGAACTGAAAAGAAGACATTCTTCTGTTTTTGTGTCGAACTGGGGTCATAAATATCTGATTAATAGAGGAGTTGTAGATTTTTTTGAAATTTTTGAACAATGTTTAGCATTATGATTTGTCATGTACCGTATAGAATGTTTTCAAGGAGTATTTTTAAAAATAATTTCCAAAATAGCTATAAGTGCATCAACAATTGAAAATTAATCTAATAATACGTACCCGAAAAAGTTCGAATTTTTCAAACCCCTAAATTTCACTTTAAGATTTAAGATTTATCAAAAACCGTTTCGGAAAATTTAATTAAATTAAATGTAGATTATTCTTCCATTACTTCACAATCAATTCAAATGGACTTAAATACATCTCAAATATTTTTAGAATATCAAACAAAAAAATATTAATTTTGAATTTACATTCTATGGTTAATTACACCAACACAATCAGAAAATATGTTTTTGGTTCTTCGAAGATCTTAATAAACTATACTCGGATAGAATCCATTAAATTGTTCTATTTTTCTCTGCGGCGAGTTAAAGAAATTTGTTCATTAGAATTCTTATTTATATTATATTTATTCTGATATTTGCGCTATATAACTTTGTCATTGGTTTCTTGTGCTGCATACGCTTAACTCTTAACACACGTAAAGAGGCTTAATGGGAATTATCTTTTATTAATCATACAGTTTAATGGTGATCATACAATGAAATTGCGAAACGTTGTTAACAAAAATCTTCAATAAAAATGTGTAAATAATATGTTCAAGAGATGTCAGTGAGTGTCATTGTCGGCTAAAAAAATAATATGCCGTTGTAAATAATAAAAAAGAAAAAATTTTCTCTCTGGTATTTGTGTACAATAAAAAGACGAGCAAATCAGTCTGACTTCAATCTTCTGTAAATTTTATTAGACTTTATTCATGTATACTTTATTAGGATTTGATCACTGAGTATTATTACCCATATTAGATCTAAAAGTTTTGATTTATGTTTTTGTTCATCAATCATCATTATTTTATAATTATTATTGAAAAATATTGGAGTAAAGTTATACTTCTTAAAAAATTGTTTACTTTTGCATTTTGAACATTTGACCAAAAAATGACGTGACATTAGCTTGTGGATCTTTGGATTATATATTACTGATATGGGAAATAAGGTAATTATTATTAGGGACATTTTATTTTCTAATGGATTATTCTAGAAGATGGCACCTTTTGGGCGATAGCCTTGTAACAGAATCCATCAGATTGACCATAACAGTTATCTTGAGTTGATTAATATACTTACTATATTTCTGTTTTCTTATATTCTGTTGCTTAAATATTATAAATTTATAAAATATATATTTCATAGAAGTTATTATCTATACATTCTAATTAAATATTTGTGATGGTCTCGCATGAAATAATATTATCGCTAAAATGTTAAATACCTTTCTGAAATTTCATGTCACAGACGAATACCATTTTATATCAACCATTTTATGAACTGCAACGTAACCAAGACACCAATTTTAAAATATTTCATTATCTATATAATCTACGTAATGCCTCTGTTTTTATTTTTCTTGACTGGTCATGTAATAATTTTAATCACAACAATATTCTTGTTTTCATTTTTTGTGAATATTTTCACAATATTACTATTATTATTATTACTATTATCAACATTGCAGATCTCTAGACATGTTATTTCAGTAGGTATGAAGTTCAATTCTTTGATATCTTTAAGAAACGTTTAGGTAGAATTTTCGCGGGACTGTTTAAATGTAACCCAGAAATGCAAAACCTAGCTGAAAGTTATTGTACAAGAAGTTTAAATGTTTATTGCTATTAGGTACGTCTTTTACGGTCAGCTTCCATAGCTACAATTGTATACTTCGTTATATTAACCCAGATCATCAATTCTCCTGACACAGAATCGGCCACCATCTCAGCAACTGACAAGAAGATATTCGATGATAACACTGATCAAAAAGGTTTGTCAAACTCCGTTGTTAGTTCGAAAATTCGTAAAAGGTCTACTATCGATACCAAAGAGCTGATGAAAATCTTCATTATTACGTACAAATACAATGAATCGCGTGTTCTGTCACAGCTTCTGAATTATTATGAATTACCTCATGGGGAATGCCTAAAACGAGATTTTAGGAGTGTTAAAAATGACAGTGTAGTCACTGAATCGTAGGTGAAAGGTTTATCTTCAGCTCCATGTTTGCAGATAACACGTTGAATGCTGAAAAGAATGAAACTGGAATTTCCTGTCGATGTTGAAAAATGTGTTCATAATAACGACAATGTTGTCAATGAATTTCTAATCGATGTGAGGGTAATTACTAATGCTATGTTGGATACAATTTATTTTTTCGGATCGACATTGAAGAACCAAATTCAAACATTAGGATCAAACGGGTTAGAATTTGGTAAAACAATACGCTTTGATTTCTTTTTTGTCCTCATCTTTGTTGGTTGCTTTTGTATTGTAATTATATTGTTTATTTACTACCGAAGCCTTACTATTTTACTCCATAAACGTGGTCTTGTTGAATCTGAACCAGGGGAAATTCAAATAAAATAAAAGAAAAACCTTTTTTGGATATTACTGTGTGGAATAATATCTTACCAAGCGTTGATAAACAAGCCAGTTAAATTGCGATAATTAATGGAGGTATAAAGGATGCTTTAATTGTTCGTGTGTACCCTTCTCCTAGCTCTTCAAGAAATAATATATAAGAGGAGGTATTATAAATGTAGTGTGCGTGTTTTATAAGGAATCAAGCATCCACTTGGTGAACTTCCTATGGATTACGAAAAATTGGAAATTATTATATAATAGTTAGAAAATCATGGTGAACAGGGTGCGACCAGGAAGTTTTACAAAAGAAAAATTTAAATTACATAAACCCAAAAGTGTAAAACATATTCATAAGAATGTCAAGAATTTCATATGCCTATATGAAATAATTGTACGTATGTGATTTGGCGAAAAAAATCGCGAATTTGAACATGTTTAGAAATGGAATAATAATTTATAATTAAACAATAATTTAATGCAGAACAAACTATTCTGATCTTTAAATATATTAAAGGAATATGTTCAAAGAATGTAGAAGAGACAAAGGCAGTACTATTTAAACTGTATAATAATTATCTAATCCTGTAGACTGAGCTTCGGTTTTTGTGCCGTCTATAAATCTGAGGCGGGATGCACGGCCCAATACACCAACCGTACGTCTCTCTCACTCGATCATATCCTTTGGCATCCTGAAGAAACGTGCCATTTCTACTTAATGAATGTTAAGAAGGTAGCGATTCCTATAGCGAACGCCGAGTCAAGCATCCATCGGTACGACATGACCACGGTCGAATTCCTTTAAGAAATATTTGTATTCGTGATTGGGTGGGGTGGTGTTTTCGATATTTTTTACGAAATGACTGAATTACTGAAGTATACGAAGGCAATTTCTAGAGAATAGATCGCTCATTTGGGAGATAGTATATGAAAAAGAAAAGAGTGAATAAAAATCACAACTTTTCAGACTGTCCTCATAAATAATATGTTTAATACTAATAATGATAGTAATAATGATAATAATGATAATAATGGTGATATAATAATAATAATAATAATAATAATAATAATAATAATAATAATAATAATAATGAGAGGTAGAAGTGGCTCAGGGCATCAGCTAATATCACTGCATTGCCTACGACCGGGAGGTCCTAGATTCAAATACCGACGGTGGCAGTACTTTCAACACTAGCAAGATAGTTAAGTCGAATTCAGATGCTGTCTGGAGAAGAATTGCAGTGACTGGCTGCTCTAATCGATAGTTTTCCGTCGTTTCTCAGATCAATACCAGGGGAATGCTGGAGCAGTACCCTAAAAAGTCGGGCCACGTAGCGCGCGCTGTCTTTCTTCCTGCCCCTTATCCTATCCTCACCCTTACGTACACACATACACGCACTGCACTAGCACACGCGCTGGGAGACCGTTCGGAAACTTAGAACTTGTCCCCGCTGGGGCTGGTGGAAGATAAATGCTTGGGGAAAACCCCGCTAGTCGAAAATAAATCGGCGCCAGATCACACCAACAAGTGGGGGGAAATCAAGAGCATCTTCCGAGGAGAAAACATGGACTACACTTAAACGAAAAATTACAATAACCAATCAATCAATCAATAATGCAGTCTAGAACGTGAGGCATTTCATGTTGTCGAGGGGTGTGATTCTGATACGACGTGTGGGAAACTGGAAGGACGGTAAGGACAGGAAGTGCCCTCTGGGCCGTTTCCTAGTCTCTTTAAGGCCTAAGGCGGAATAGAGAGAGCAATAAGAACAGGGATGACCCTAGTAATGGTAACCAGTCTCAACAGGCCTTTACTGCTGAGTCATGGCAAACCAACTAGGAGTGAAGGGAGGTCGGTAGGGCAAGTTTTGGCCGATCCGAGGAGTGGAAGATCCGTGCACACGGGCGACGAACACACAAGTAGCCTTCGTCCTCCCGCTAAGCGGAGGTCAAGCTCTTATATAGGCCTTTACTGCTGAAACACTTTCGTAGGCCGAGCTACGCAATTACGCTTACGCGGGCGCCTGCGTTCTGTGCCCACGCCACACCATTCCCCTTCTCGAGAAGAAGACTGGAGCCTCATCTCACGTTGCAGCAGTGGCTCCCGTGTGCTGATTGTTATATAGTTATTACATAGAAGTTACCATAATTAAATTTACACGCAAATTGGTGATATTACAGTAACTACAGTAAACAAATTTACACGTACAGACTTAATACATACATACAATGGTTTCTACGTATACTAATGTACACACACTCACTACACGTCAACATTGTGCACCAATATTCACATACATTTTAAACGGAATACTCCTGAATTCATAAAAGTGGAAAGAGTGAGCCGTTAACACTAATACTTTGGTAAGAATTTATATTTATCAATGTTGAAGTGTCCAGGTTCTCTGCACTAGCACTGAGTTCTGATTTTCCACAACTTCTGGCAACTCATAATTCTTCAATATTTACATTTATGTTTAGTTATTTCAGCAAACATAATCTATTATCGCTCACTTAACCTTTCAATATTTGCACAACACAACGGAAAAAGGCTGAAGCCAAAAAACTAGTACAGTAATGGATTATGCATAGCTTCTAAAAAAAAACTTAAAATGTTATTATTCTTTTTAAGTATATGCACTTCTGCCGTGCAATCTGGCTCTGGGATAACAGAATTACAGAAGAACAGTTAGAATCCCCGCACTATTCGGAACTAGGGTCTCCGATTGATTAATTGATTGATCGATTGATTGATAGTTATTCCAAGCGCGTCAACTACTATAGTCGTTAGCCTTGAATGTGTAGTGCGTAGTTTTACATGGGAAGTGGCTGTCCTCTTCCCCCGCTGGGTGGCCAGATCCGGTAACGACCTATCATTGGTTAACGGGGTTTTCCCTAACCAGCCATCTCCTACGAGTGGGGTACCGTCCCAGCCGGGAGAAGTTCCAGACAGGTCTGCCGACATCTGTGGCACTGTAGTGGATGTTAGTGTAGGTGTGTGTGGAAGTGGTGGTGTTAGGACAAGAAAGAGGTAGGAAAGATCGCGCGCGGTCCGTGGCCTGTTACTTAGGGTACTGCTTCGGCATTCGCCTGGTGTTGAAAGGAGTAACCAAGGAAAACTACCGATCAGGGCAGCTGGCCGCAAGAATTTTCTTTAAGACAGCGACTGAATTCGAGCTAGCTGAGAAACTAGTGTCGAAAATCCCACCACCGTCAGGACTCGAACCTAGAACCTTATAGTCCAAGGCGCTTCAGTGACATCAGTTGATGCACTGAGTGAAGCCCTCCGAGTTTTTTGGTAAACTATTGCAATCTATCGGCCTGGGCCCAGTTTTCCGACAAATATTAAAAAAATGTTAAATTGTTAAGGGGCAATTATACGCCAGATCCTCTCCCTGGTAGGATAGTGTCTGCATACATGCCCTCGTCTTCTGCAGAAAATGCAAGCTGTGTGTTTTGACTGCGCCTGTTTGGCGAAAGGCTCCAGTTTGACTGAAACGCTGTATCTGCTGTTCGCCGGGTGGCGGTAGCTGACTCGTGCCTCGATGCAATCCAACTGCCTGCCGCACTTCCGGCGACGCAGCAAAACATGCGGAAGGAGGAAATATGTTAATCGAATTATATCACTGCATCAACATTTCTTGCGTACGCGAAAATTCTTCACTTGTAATATGCTGTGGGTTCTGTACTATCACGAAACGCTTAATTTGTTCTCTTACCCGGACAAAAATTGCGCCATTAATCGTTGTTGAAACATTACGGGTTTTGCCTCCGATTGCATATCGCCATACGAGTCTCTTAGCTTGCACCAAACGCCTCTTAATCTGGTACAGTATTCAGACACAGATTCTGTTTCCCTGCACCATGCTACTGAAGATCTTTTCTAGAGTTACTCTTGAAACTTTCGTGCATAATCTCTCTTTCATGAACTTTGTAACATTTTGAAGTGATTCTAACATATAGAAATGATTTTTCAAGAACTCGTTTTCTGTTCCCGGTATTTGAAGGCGGGCGGCAGATAACGTGCCTTCTTTGGACCATCCGTTAAACTGGCTATCAGCTGTCTTTCTAAAAAAATTTCTATACAGAAGTTATCATCTCACATGAAGCATGGTATCAGCATAATAGTATTGCCTAAACTCAGTTTTGGCGTTTTATCCCTATATCCTAAATAGATTCCTTACCGGTGCTTCTGCTAGGCGTGCTAGTTTTTTCGCAGCCACCTAGCATGTGCATTGTGTTCTTAGTCCTGTTCGTCCCGTAGGGGGTTGAAACGTCAATCAGAGGAGAAGTGGAAGGACAGCGAACACGGGCGACAAGCTCACGAGTGGTATTCGTCCCCCCGCTAAGCCAAGGATATATAGGTCTTTATTGCTGAGACTCATTCCGAGACGGAGCTACGGAATTATGCCTACGCGGGTGCCAGCTATATGCAGCCACGCGACAGTTTATAAGGAGTCACAGCAAGAGAGAATACCATTGGGCAACTGACAAATTATTTTCTAGGGCCATAAAACTGTTATTTACATTGAATAAATTGTAATTAAAGATTTTTAACAAAAAGTACTTGTTTTTAACAAAAAATTTAAAGATTTTAAAAATTAGTTAAAAAGATAAAAAAGCAAATTCTGTAAAAGCTAAACATACCGAACTATTGATGTAAACATGTTAAAATCATGTAGGCAACTAGTTTAAGTAACTTTAACAAGTGTTACTCAATTTGCATTTTTCGAAAATTTAGAGAATTCAACGAAAATGTAACACACATACTTTGAACGTCGCTTCTTCTATCCATTTAAAAAATGTAAAGAAACTAGTAATACTCTAACAGGACATACTTCCTTGCAATTTTACAATGTTATCGTTATGTATGACGTGAATAGGGATTGCAATAGAGTAAAAGTAAGATGCCACAATCCAGCGTAATTTCAGTCCCTACAAATTCTCGCAACAACTCGCGGAACCGTAAGCATCAAATCGCGAAAATTCGTTCATTCACTCACTCATATTTACTACATTTAATTCCCCGGGCAACGCGCGACGCAACGTGTTTTTCAGTCTATTGTTTTTCATCTTACTTTGCACCCACACGTACACATAGCCTGCCCCGCGCCACCAGACAGTTGTCAGTCGACAACAATTAATGTGTGGTTTTGTTTTAAAGTCGATCCGCAAAGTAAGTATAATGTTTAGTTGTCGAATAACTGTTTTTAATCTTTATTTCAAGCTAATATTTATTTTGTTGATTACTATTTCATAAAAGCGAAATTCTATGAAACAAATTATTTCTAGAATTGTTTGCAAGGATAGTATTCGTCTTAATTAATTTGGTACGTCTTCAGGTTTAAGATTTTTGTTTTCAAAGAGTGGATTTACACTTTCGAACTCTTCTTATACAATTAGATCTACAGTCATTCATTTTTCAAATGCAGTTAAAGCTGACATGATAATCGTTTTTTCACATCTCGATTGATTGAGTTAAAGGGCGCTTCAACGGCTAAGGTCATTTGCGCCCGTGTCAAATTATTTTAAGACCAATGAACAATATTGCAGTGCCAAGCTAACAAAAAATTAAAATCTTTAAGTAGAAAGCAAAGTAAAACTGAAAAAGGACGTATCCTAATAAAAGGGTTCGGCAGAAAACGTGTTTTTTTTAAATCTCGGGCTAAAAGCCAATAATTGGCATTATCATCTCTCAGATAAGGCTGTACAAGCCAATCTCTCGCAAAAAGAAAAAAAGCTTGCAGAGAGAAGATTCGTCATTTCCAAGAATCTCCGCTAGGGAGCTAGCAAGGTCATGCCTTCGACGGCTCTCTCTTAACTCAGTGTAAGAGAACATGCTCCACGGTAGGATCTATTTCGCAGTATTCGCATATAGGGGTGGATCCCCGTGAAGGAGATAACAGTGGGAGAATGGGCAGTGACCGATCCGGAGGCGTGTTAAAATGATCTCCCCTCGCCGAGCATCACGAGATGAGGAAGACCAAGGATTTATGGAATCCTTCATTCTCGTGAGCTTAAAATCTGAGTTATGCCACTCTGTTTGCCATTCACTGCGGATAGAGCGTTTTATAAACAGCTTAGTGTCTTCCGTGGGGACTGTGAAGATGTCTAATTCTTTTTTCTTCGAGGCAGACTTTTCCGCCTGGTCAGCTATATCATTTCCTTTTATTCCCACGTGTCCAGGCACCCAACAAAATACTAAAATATAGTGGCGGACGAATAGATGAAGGATTTGGTGTTGGATGGTCATTGTCAGTGGGTCACAAGACGAGTAGGAAGAAATGGATTCAAGAGAGCTTTTGGAATCACTGCAGATCACTACTTTCTTTAATGCCATCGATTCAGCAAATGTAAGTGCCTCCAAGAGCGCATACTTCTCTGCGGTATAGACACTGCACGAAGAGTCTAGTCGAAAACCTTGCGTGGATCTACTGCAGTAGAAGGCACATCCGACTTTGCCGTTTTGAGTGGAGCCATCGGTGTAAATGAACTAATGGCCAGGATACGTAGATTTTATCGCCTCAAATTCCGATACGAATGTACTGGGGGGAGTTAAGGATTTAGGAAGGTTAGACAGTCTAAGATCTATTATCGGCCGGTGTAGTTTCCAAGGGGAAACAAGGTTTCGGGGGGGGGGGTTTCACAGGGTTGGGTAGTTTTATATGAAGCTTCTGTAACGCTCAAAATCGATCCCTGGGGAACACCGTTTTCGAACTGGTGACTAGAGGTTAACACTTCGCCAAGGCCGAAGCAGAGAGATCTTGATGAAAGAAAACCTACTAGAAACAAAGGGAGCCGTCCCCTAACGCCCCATGCATGCAAGGTGCGAAGAATACCGTACCTCCAGGTGGTGTCATATGCTTTCTCTATATCGAAGAAACTTGCTACCAAGTGCTGACGTAGCACGAAAGAAGTGGAAATCTGCATAGCAAGGGTGACTAGGTGGTCTGTGGTTGACCTGTGCTTCCTGAAGCCACATTGGAGAGGTGTAAATAGGTTCTTTTGTTCCAGGAGCCAGACCAGACGTATTTACCATTCGCTCTAAAAGCTTGCACACAGCTTGTGAGCGAGATTGGGCGGTAACTTGAGGAGGTTGTTCTGTCCTTTCTTTCTTTAGGGATTGGGAGAACAATGGCCTCACGCCAAATTCTTGGCATTGCGTGTTCGGTCGAAATCTTGTTGAAAATGCCGGGGAGAAAGGAACGAGCATTTTCCGGTAGGTTTTTCAACATTTGGTTATGTATCTGGTCTGGTCCTGGAGCAGAAGCGAGGGAACAGGAGAGTTCGTCCATGGAGAAAAAGGCATTGTAATCTTCCACCACGCGACTCGAGAAGTTTAATTTACAGTTTTCCATTTTTCTTTTCGTTTTTTTAAAGCTAGAAGGATAGTGTACGGAGCTGGAGATGTGTTCGTAATGAGAGGCCATTTCTTCAGCAATTTCTTGTGGAGAGGTTAGGAGATTGCCATTTACCATAAGCCCTGAGATAGACGGCGAAGGGAGTCTTCCACCGATCTGTCGGACCTTTCTCCACACAAGTTTAGGGGATGAACGACAAGAGAGCGATGAGATATAGGCTCTCCAGGACGAAGCCTTATTTTCCCGTAGCGTTAATCTAGCTCTGGCTCGGAATCTTTTATAATTTATTAGGTTTTCCATGGTTGGGAACCGAAGTTCTGTCAATGCCCTCTTCCGATCACGGACCGCGGTGGCACAATCAGCTTACCACCATGGCACAGGGAGATGTCGTGCATGGCCCGACGACTTCGGGATGGCAAACGAGGCCGCATGAAGGACGGCGTTATTAAAATGGGCAACCAAAGCATCGATGTCGTTTGAGCAGTTTTCCGATATTCGCAATTCTTTCTTGAATGTTTCCCATTTAGCTAGGTGGATTAGCCAGCGAGGAGGGTGGGCAACGTTCAGATCGGGAATATCGAGGTTGATCCGAATGGGAAAGTGGTAACTGCCATGCAGGTCGCCAAGGACAGTCCACTCGAAGATTGTAGAAACAGAAGGACTACAGATAGCTAAGTCCACGGACGAGAAAGTGTTAGAAGCTACGGAAAATCGTGTGCTTTCGCTAGAATTTAGGAGAATTAAGTTTTGGTTATCTATGATATTTTCAAGTAACCTGCCTCTCGTGCACGACCTTGTGCCACCCCAGGCAGGGTTGTGGGCGTTGAAGTCCCCCACAATAAGAAAAGGTGCAGGCACCAGAGAGCACATCTTCCAGTTCTTTCTGTGACACGACATGTCCAGGCGGGATATAAACATTGCAAATGGTAACAAATATTTCGGAAATTGACACGAACGCAAGATATCTGGAGAGTGGTTCGTATGTCTATTTCTTTAGATAACAGAGAGTCTGTGATAAAAGTGGCGACACCGCCATGGGCGCGGAGGCCATCGTCAACGTCTTGCCTGTAGCAACAAAAGCCGCGTAGAGAAAGGGAGTGCTCAGAACGGAGATGTGTTTCCTGCAGGCAGATAACCACGGGTCTATGCATAGACATTAGTAACTTTAATTCGTTCAAACGGGTACGAAAGCCATTTAAGTTCCATGAGAGGAGACACACATGGAGACACTAGCGACACTTTCTGTACTGTCCTTGCATCAAAGTTTCGTCCATTCATCAAGGAAGAATTGATTCGTCAACTACGTAACTGACCTATCAGGAAAAATCAGGCACTCCGCGGCAACTATTTGGAAATACGGGCGTCTCCACCTTTATAAGACTACGCGTTGGAGCATCAGGCCAGTCAACGTGAAATCTTCTAGAGAAGCGGTCGACTCTCCGCATTGTGAGCATTTGCTTGTCTTCAGCGGTTCTCGCGTCAGCATATTTACACACCAGCAAGATGAACGTATCCTTGTCTAGTAAAATGTACTTCAAAACAGTTTGACGCAATTGAAGTGTACACCAATAATAAATGAATTATTAACGAAATTTACTTTCGAAGGTTACAGAATTCAATTAGTAAATAAGAACAAAATATTCTTCAAAAAAGAGAGACATTTTACTTCCTTCGTGTTTCCTCTGTTTTTCATTGATAAATACTTCTGATTAAAATTGCAGAATGCTCTTCAACTCGATGGATCGTCTTCTGGCTGTGGTTGCTCTCGCCGGGCTGTGGGCCAGCCCCGCTGTTTGCATGGACAACGTTTCTCCAATCACCAATTCTTCTAACACACAACCGGCGACCATTTTAGCTACTGACAAGATATCGGATAAAAACACAGATCAAGAAGTTCTTGTCAAAGTCTGTTCATAGTTTGAAAATTCATCCAAGGACCGTTATAGACACAAGAGCGCTGATGAACATTTTTAACATTGCGTACTCATACAATTGAACGCGTGTTCTCTGTCAGCTTCTGAATTATTATAAATCGCCTAATGTCATATCGCTGAAACAAAATTTTAGGAGTGTCAGAAATCGACGTTGCCGCTGATCCGCAAGGCAAAGATTTCACAGCAGCTTAATTGGTTACAGGCATTTCACCAAAAGCCGAAAAGGATAAAACCATTACAAATGTCCCTGTTAATGAAAAATTTCTTCATGAAAATGACGTGTGTAGTGATTTTGTTTCAGAAGTTGGATAAGTTGGATAAGTTGGATAAGTTGGATAAGTTGGATAAGTTGGATAAGTTGGATAAGTTGGATAAGTTGGATAAGTTGGATAAGTTGGATAAGTTGGATAAGTTGGATAAGTTGGATAAGTCGGTTAAGTCGGTTAAGTCGGTTAAGTCGGTTAAGTCGGTTAAGTCGGTTAAGTCGGTTAAGTCGGTTAAGTCGGTTAAGTCGGTTAAGTCGGTTAAGTCGGATAAGTCGGATAAGTCGGATAAGTCGGATAAGTCGGATAAGTCGGATAAGTCGGATAAGTCGGATAAGTCGGATAAGTCGGATAAGTCGGAGAAGTCGGAGAAGTCGGAGAAGTCGGAGAAGTCGGAGAAGTCGGAGAAGTCGGAGAAGTCGGAGAAGTCGGAGAAGTCGGAGAAGTCGGAGAAGTCGGAGAAGTCGGAGAAGTCGGAGAAGTCGGAGAAGTCGGAGAAGTCGGAGAAGTCGGAGAAGTCGGAGAAGTCGGAGAAGTCGGAGAAGTCGGAGAAGTCGGAGAAGTCGGAGAAGTCGGAGAAGTCGGAGAAGTCGGAGAAGTCGGAGAAGTCGGAGAAGTCGGAGAAGTCGGAGAAGTCGGAGAAGTCGGAGAAGTCGGAGAAGTCGGAGAAAGTCGGAGAAGTCGGAGAAGTCGGAGAAGTCGGAGAAGTCGGAGAAGTCGGAGAAGTCGGAGAAGTCGGAGAAGTCGGAGAAGTCGGGGAAGTCGGAGAAGTCGGAGAAGTCGGAGAAGTCGGAGAAGTCGGAGAAGTCGGAGAAGTCGGAGAAGTCGGAGAAGTCGGAGAAGTCGGAGAAGTCGGAGAAGTCGGAGAAGTCGGAGAAGTCGGAGAAGTCGGAGAAGTCGGAGAAGTCGGAGAAGGCGGAGAAGTCGGAGAAGTCGGAGAAGTCGGAGAAGTCGGAGAAGTCGGAGAAGTCGGAGAAGTCGGAGAAGTCGGAGAAGTCGGAGAAGTCGGAGAAGTCGGAGAAGTCGGAGAAGTCGGAGAAGTCGGAGAAGTCGGAGAAGTCGGAGAAGTCGGAGAAGTCGAAGTCGGAGAAGTCGAAGTCGGAGAAGTCGAAGTCGGAGAAGTCGAAGTCGGAGAAGTCGAAGTCGGAGAAGTCGAAGTCGGAGAAGTCGAAGTCGGAGAAGTCGAAGTCGGAGAAGTCGAAGTCGGAGAAGTCGGAGAAGTCGGAGAAGTCGGAGAAGTCGGAGAAGTCGGAGAAGTCGGAGAAGTCGGAGAAGTCGGAGAAGTTGGAGAAAATGGAGAAGTTGGAAAAATTATAGATGGTCTCATGAATACAATAAATTCTTTCGCATCGGCATTGGAAAACAAACTGGAAATACTAGGCGCTATATATAATAATAAAGTGAAAGAATTTGTTAATACAACCCCTCTTTGATATTATAATTTTCCTCACCGTTGATGGCTGAAAAGTGGGGTTATTATATTGTTCACGTTTTACAATATCCTCCTAACTTTGCCACAGAAAGCTGTACCGTCAGTTTGCGAAGAAGGGAAAATTTTTAACACGCTAAAATAATGTTCGGCACATTAGATAATGTTAATACTATTTCTTGCTCTGATGTGCATGCAAATAAAGTCAGTAATGGAAATAATAAGCATGTATATTCTTGTGCGTATCAAACGTCGGTAAAGCTAGCACCCCCACTTTCGAAAAACTGAAAAAATTTTGCGCCATAATTTTGGGCTAATTTCAGCCCCCATTCAAAAATTTTGGGCTACCTCCCAATACCCCGAAATTAAAATTTCAAAATGAGGCTGGTAAAGCTAGCACCCCCACTTCCTCAAAATTCAAAACTTTTTGTACGGTCAAAACAAGTGAATTTTGGGCTCCTGAGCACCACTTTTTGAAATTCCAAAACTCACCCCTAAATAAGAAAACCAAAAACCAAAACCACCCCAAATTCTTAAAACTCAAAAATTCTTGCGCCATAGTTTTGGGCTAATTTTGGGCTCTTCAGGGATACCAAAAACATTATTTTTTGTACCCCACTACACCCCGAAATGAAGGTTTCAAAATAAGGGTTGGTAAAGCTAGCACCCCCACTTCCAAAAAATTCAAATTTTTTGTACGGTCTGAATCAGTGAATTTTGGGCTCCCGTGCGCCACTTTTCGAAATTCCAAAACTCACCCCTAAATAAGAAAACCAAAAACCAAAACCACCTCAAATTCTCAGAACTCAAAAATTCTTGCACCATAGTTTTGGGCTAATTTTGGGCTCTTCAGGGATACCAAAAACATTATTTTTTGTACCCCACTACACCCCAAAATGAAGGTTTCAAAATAAGGGTTGGTAAAGCTAGCACCCCCACTTCCAAAATATTCAAATTTTTTTTGTACGGTCTGAATCAGTGAATTTTGGGCTCCCGTGCGCCACTTTTCGAAATTCCAAAACTCACCCCTAAATAAGAAAACCAAAAACCAAAACCACCCCAAATTCTCAAAACTCAAAAATTCTTGCACCATAGTTTTGGGCTAATTTTGGGCTCTTCAGGGATACCAAAAACATTATTTTTTGTACCTCACTACCCCCCAAAATGAAGGTTTCAATATAAGGGTTGGTAAAGCTAGCACCCCCACTTCCAAAAAATTCAAATTTTTTTGTACGGTCTGAATCAGTGAATTTTGGGCTCCCGTGCGCCACTTTTCGAAATTCAAAAACTCACCCCTAAATAAGAAAACCAAAAATCAAAACCACCTCAAATTCTCAAAACTCAAAAATTCTTCCGCCATAGTTTTGGGCTAATTTTGGGCTCTTCAGGGATACCAAAAACATTATTTTTTGTACCCCACTACACCCCAAAATGAAGGTTTCAAAATAAGGGTTGGTAAAGCTAGCACCCCCACTTCCAAAAAATTCAAATTTTTTGTACGGTCTGAATCAGTGAATTTTGGGCTCCCGTGCGCCACTTTTCGAAATTCCAAAACTCACCCCTAAATAAGAAAACCAAAAACCAAAACCACCCCAAATTCTCAGAACTCAAAAATTCTTGCACCATAGTTTTGGGCTAATTTTGGGCTCTTCAGGGATACCAAAAACATTATTTTTTGTACCCCACTACACCCTTAAATGAAGGTTTCAAAATAAGGGTTGGTAAAGCTAGCACCCCCACTTCCAAAAAACTCAAATTTTTTTGTACGGTCGAAATCAGTGAATTTTGGGCTCCCAAGCGCCACTTTTTGAAATTCCGAAACTCACCCCTAAATAAGAAAACCAAAAACCAAAACCACCCAAAATTCTCAAAACTCAAAAATTCCTGCGCCATAATTTTAGGGTAATTTTGGGCTCTTCATTACCACCAAAAACATTATTTTTGATACCCTAAAACCTCCCAATTTAAGATTACAAAATAGGGGGAGGTTAAGTTACTACCCCGACTTACTCAAAATTCAAACTTTTTTGCGTGATCTAAACAATTGAATTCTGGTTTTTCTATGGGCCGCTACTCAAATTTTTGAAACTCATCCCTAATTACGAGAGAGAGAAATGAGAACCACCCGAATATTTCATAACTAAAAAAATCATGCGCCATAATTTGGAGTCTTTAATGACACCGAAATCAATTTTGTTCACCCACATTACGAGTACAAACACCCAAATTCAACTTAGCAAAAAAGGGGATTGAAAAGCTCCACATGCTCAGAACTAGAAGATCAGAAGAAATCACACTCACACACACGATATTACGGTTCAAAGAAATTAGAGCCACAATTCCATCCATTATAAGCAATTGCAAAATTTTAGTTAATGAAAGATTTAATATAGATAATTTATCATATATTTTTTCATTTCTTTAATATTTAAATTGTTATAAAACCTAAACTACAAGACATTCTCTTCCAGGAATCGAATAATCTCTAAATTACATACACGTAAGTTCCACAAACTCCAAAACGTGCATACGATATTACAAACTTTCGAGCACTTTTCCATTGTTCAGAAATAAACACAAAAATAATGAACGTATACGAACAAGACATTTTTTGACAATTGTCCACATAATTCTAAATCACACGCGTTACTCAAATAATTTTGGGCTAGTACAGTATTGATTAAAAAATTAAAATTAATAAAAATAATCCCACAATTTACCAAATCTTTTTTCTTATTTTGTAATAAAACCTAAATTACACGACGTTCTATTCCAGTAATCAAATATATTCTAAAACACTTACAATGGAGTTTGAAAATGCTCAAAAAATATTTTGGGCTTCTCTCCTTTTCTTCCCAAAAACTCGATGATTCTCGTGCCTACGATATTTCGACCTTATGAGTTATTTCACATTACCTAGTAATAAACTGATAAATAATTAACGTATACGAACAAGACATTTTTTCACAATTGTCTGCATAATGGTTAATGAAACGAGACACACAAATAAATTTGCGCTAGGGTAGTAGGTATTAAAAAAATTATAAACTCATAAAAGTTATCTCAAACTCTTTCCATTCACCATTCCTACAATGTTATAAAACCTAAACTACACAACATTCTCCTGCAGTAATTAAATATTGTCTAAAACACATACGAGAGAGTTAGACCATGTTCGAAAATAATTTTGGGCTTCTCTACTTTCCATCCAAAAAATCGAAATCTCGTGTCTACGATATTTGGAGTTTTTTCACATTACACACTAATAAACAGAAAAATAATGAACGTATTCGAACAAGACATTTTTCCACAATTGTCCGCATAATGGTTAATGAAACGAGACACTGAAATAATTTTGGGCTAGTCTAGTACGTATTAAAATAATTAGAAATTATTAAATTTAGCCCAAACATTTTCCGATCACTTTTTTTAAATTGTTATAAAACCTAAACTACACAACATTCTCTTCCAGTAATTAAATATTGTCTAATATACATACAAGGGAGATTGACAATGTTGAAAAATAATTTTGGGCTTCACTCCTTTCTTTCCAAAAAATCTATAAATCTCGTGTCTACGATATTTCGACCCTATGAGTTATTTCACATAACCCAGTAATAAACTGAAAAATAACGAACGTATTCAAACAAGACATTTTTCCACAATTGTCCACATAACGATTAATGAACGGAGATACTCAAATAATTTTGGGCTAGTCTAGTACGTATTCAAAAAATTATAAACTAATAAATGTTAGCCCAAACTCTTTCCGTTCAATATTTTTTACATTGTTATAAAACCTAAACTATATGACATTCTCTTCCAGTAATTAAATATTGTCTAAAACACATACAGGGAAGATTGACAATGTTGAAAAATAATTTTGGGCTTCTCTCCTTTCTTTCCAAAAAATCTATAAATTTCGTGTCTACGATATTTCGACCCTATGAGTTATTTCACATAACTCAGTAATAAACTGAAAAATAACGAACGTATTCAAACAAGACATTTTTCCACAATTGTCCACATAACGATTAATGAACCGAGATACTCAAATAATTTTGGGCTAGTCTAGTACGTATTCAAAAAATTATAAACTAATAAATGTTAGCCCAAACTCTTTCCGTTCAATATTTTTTACATTGTTATAAAACCTAAACTACATGACATTCTCTTCCAGTAATTAAATATTGTCTAATACACATACAAGGGAGATTGACAATGTTGAAAAATAATTTTGGGCTTCTCTCCTTTCTTTCCAAAAAATCTATAAATCTCGTGTCTACGATATTTCGACCCTATGAGTTATTTCACATAACCCAGTAATAAACTGAAAAATAACGAACGTATTCAAACAAGACATTTTTCCACAATTGTCCACATAACGATTAATGAACCGAGATACTCAAATAATTTTGGGCTAGTCTAGTACGTATTCAAAAAATTATAAACTAATAAATGTTAGCCCAAACTCTTTCCGTTCAATATTTTTTACATTGTTATAAAACCTAAACTACATGACATTCTCATCCAGTAATTAAATATTGTCTAATACACATACAAGGGAGATTGACAATGTTGAAAAATAATTTTGGGCTTCTCTCCTTTCTTTCCAAAAAATCTATAAATCTCGTGTCTACGATATTTCGACCCTATGAGTTATTTCACATAACCCAGTAATAAACTGAAAAATAACAAACGTATTCAAACAAGACATTTTCCCACAATTGTCCACATAACGATTAATGAACCGAGATACTCAAATAATTTTGGGCTAGTCTAGTACGTATTCAAAAAATTATAAACTAATAAAGGGAGTCCCAAACTCTTTCCGATCACTCTTTTTTACATTGTTATAAAACCTAAACTACAAGACATTCTCTTCCAGTAATTAAATATTGTCTAAAACACATACAGGGAAGATTGACAATGTTCAAAAATAATTTTGGGCTTCTCTCCTTTCTTTCCAAAAAATCTATAAATCTCGTGTCTACTGTATTTCGACCCTATGAGTTATTTCACATAACCCAGTAATAAACTGAAAAATAACGAACGTATTCAAAGAAGACATTTTTACACAATTGTTTGCATAATGGTTAATGAAACGAGACACTCAAATAATTTTGGGCTAGTCTAGTACGTAATAAAAAAATTATGAACTAATAAAAGTTATCCCAAACTCTTTCCGATCACTTTTTTTTACATTGTTATAAAACCTAAACTACACAACATTCTTTTCCAGTAATTAAATATTGTCTAATACACATACAAGTGAGATTGACAATGTTCCGAAATAATTTTGGGCTTCTTTTCTTTCTTTCCAAAAAATCTATAAATCTCGTGTCTACGATATTTCGACCCTATGAGTTATTTCACATAACCCAGTAATAAACTGATAAATAACGAACGTATTCAAACAAGACATTTTTAGACAATTGTCTGCATAATGCTTAATGAAATGAGACACTCAAATAATTTTGGGCTAGTCTAGTACGTATTCAAAAAATTATAAACTAATAAAAGTTATGCCAAACTTTTTCCGATCACTTTTTTTACATTGTTATAAAACCTAAACTACAAGACATTCTCTTCCAGTAATTAAATATTGTCTAAAACACATACAAGGAAGATTGACAATGTTGAAAAATAATTTTGGGCTTCTCTCCTTTCTTTCCAAAAAATCTATAAATCTCGTGTCTACGATATTTCGACCCTATTAGTTATTTCACATAACCCAGTAATAAACTGAAAAATAACGAACGTATTTAAACAAGACATTTTTCACAATTGTCTGCATAATGGTTAATGAAACGAGACACTCAAATAATTTTGGGCTAGTCTAGTAAGTATTTAAAAAATTATTAACTAATAAAAGTTATCCCAAACTCTTTCCGATCACTTTTTTTTACATTGTTATAAAACCTTAACTACACAACATTCTCTTCCAGTAATTAAATTATGTTTAATACACATACCAGGGAGATTGAAAATGTTCAAAAATAATTTTGGGCTTCTCTTCTTTCTTTCCAAAAAATCTATAAATCTCGTGCCTACGATATTTCGACCCTATGAGTTATTTCACATAACCCAGTAATAAACTGAAAAATAATGAACGTACACAAACAAGACATTTTTTTCACAATTCTCCACATAATGGGTAATGAAACGAGATACTCAAATAATTTTGGGCTAGTCTAATACGTATTAAAAAAATTATAAACTAATAAAAGTTATGCCAAACTTTTTCCGATCACTTTTTTTTACATTGTCATAAAACCTAAACTACACAACATTCTCTTCCAGTAATGAAATATTGCCTAAAACACATTCATGGGAGTTCGACAATGTTCGAAAATAATTTTGGGCTTCTGTTCTTTCCTTCCAAAAAATCGATAGTTCTCGTGCGTACGATATTTCGACCTTACGAGCACATTCCCAATACCCAGGAAAAAATCAATAATAATGAACGTATAGAAACAGGACTTTTTCTGACAATAGCCTATAGGTAGCGTAATAAAACGAGACATTCAAATATTTTTGGGCTAGTCTAGAACTTTTTGAAAAAATTATAAACCAATAACAATTATCTCATACTTTTTCGTATCACCATTCTTTACACTACAATTAAACCTAAACTACAGGACTGTCTCTTCTAGTAATCGAACATTGTCTAAAACTCATACAAGGGTGGTCGAAATTGTTAAAAAATAATTTTGGGCTTCTCTATTTTCCTTCCAAAAAATCGATACTTTTCGTGCGTACGATATGTCGACCTTTCGAGCACTTTCACATTACCCAGAAAAAATCAATAAAATAAAACGTGTAGAAACAGGACTTTTTCTGACAATAGCCTATGAAATGGGTAATAAAACGAGACTTTCAAATAATTTTGGGCTACTCTAGTACTTTTTGAAAAAATTATAAACGTATAACAATTATTCAATACTTTTTCGGATCACGATTCTTTACACTGCCATTAAACCTAAACTATACGACTGTCTCTTCCAGTAATCTAACATTGTTTAAAACACATACAAGGGTGGTCGACATGCTCAAAATTAATTTTCGTCTTCTCTCCTTTCCTTCGAAAAGATTGAAGATTCTCGTGCGGACGATCAATCGACCTTTCGAGCCCTTTTTGATTATTCAGCAGTTAACTAAAATATGTTCGGCAGTACCAAAAATTATTACATAAGAAACCCTCATTTTTAGGTGGCGGCGGGCAACCAACGATAGCCATACGATCAAGCGCGTCACCATACCCTGTAAAAAATGTTAAAACATTACCATTCTGTTGTACCTGGTATGTACCGGATTGTTTTGCCCAAATTGTTTTTGTACAAAGGATGGTAATTAAGATAGAGCTATTTAAATGTGGCGTCGAACGGCTAATAATAGAAATACCACCAAGCGCGTCACCATACCCCTTGAAACATGTGAAACCATTACTATTCGTTTTTACCTGGTTTTGTACCGGATTGTTCCAACAGAAATTTAATTGTACCGAAGTTTTATTTAAGGTACAACCATTTAAAGTGGCGGCTGTTTGCGCACGCTAAGAACTCCAAGCACGTCTCCACCACCGTAAAGAATGTTAAACCAAAACCGTCTGTTGGTTGCAAATGATTTTCACCTTGAATGAATTTCTCAACTTTACTAAGCACTAAGATTTCAGACTCAATTTTGATAATCATATATTTTATTATTAAGTATACTATAACTGTGTAACACTTAAGCGATGTTATTCTCTTGTTTCTTTCTTCTCTTTATTCTCTTCTCTCTGTTTAAACAATTTTACTTAATAAACAGTATGGAACATTATATGTAATGTTTTTCTGATTTGGTGACAATGCCTATTTTAATTTCTTATTATTAAACTGTTATTTCTTTCACTTTAATATGCAAAGCTTTTCTTTTGTGAAGATTGATGAAAGACTTCTTTGTTAATTCTTTTAATTCAACAAAAATATTTGTCACATATGATTTACTGTATCTATTATTAATAGTCTTTTGAGAGTTTTAGAAAATTGACATCAGTAGTTAATGTACACTCGAAATTCATTGAAATATTATGTTGCAACACAGTGTCTCCTTGTACGTACGTGTGTGAGTATATGTAAACAATATTAATTTTTTTAACTGTATGTTTCGCCTCATACTCTCAAGCCAGTTTACCGACCCTTTTAAAACTCAATTACATATCTCAGATATTCAAATTGACAAAAAGAAGAATTTATGGAGACATGCTGTAACTATAAAAACGTGTGAGTTAATTTAAATATTTAGGCCTTTTTAATAATTAATACTATTACATAAAAATTGAATTTTTTTTACAAAACCTCTGGATTATTTTTGTGAATGTTTTACTTAAATTTTCCTCTTTATACAGTAATACATAGCCACTAGGAAAGTACATGCTATTCTGACACTAGTCTTCGCACTGCCCGCGACGCCGCAAGGAAGCGCGGGACAGCTTGGGCCTCGTTCCAGGTACTGTCATAAAAGAGCCGGCGAGTAGAAAGGAAGTGCCGAAACGGTCGGGCCTCGACCACAGATGTTGCAACTAGGGAACACATTGACGAATAACAGATCATAAATATTAGTGACCCAACAGGGTCCTCCCAGCAGAGGCTCCGGGGGTGTGAACGGTAAGGGTCAGTTGCACATTTTGTCTAGGCTCCCTGGAAGCGAAGCGCAGACCGTCCGTAACCCCCTTCTACCTTGTGAGCTCTATCGGAGAATTATGCGAGTACTACAGTAGAATGTAGCAACCATATACTTTTCCGTATTATCAAATTAACTGGAAACATAAATGGGATTGATATCGTCTTCAACCGAAAATAACTACTAAAGACATTTATAATTTACTTTGATAGTTAAATAATTATAATTTTCTGTAATCAGTAGTTAAAATAAATATGAAGTCGTGACAACCCTTTAAACAACTATGTGTATACTTACAGTATTAAATTTACGCGATTTGTTTTCGCCGCAATCGGGTTCGGACAATAAAACCCATACCGTCGATAGACGGTATGGATTTTATAGACCGAATTATTGACGCTTTAGTATGAGTATACACTTTTATCCAAATAGTCTAAGAATTATAAGGGTACAACTACGTTTTCATCATTTTACACTACAATGAAAATAAAGTTTGTAAATTCTGTATCTCACTTAATACTCCAAAACCACGTAAGATATTCACTGAAGGAAACGACTGAGGTTTATTGCGGCGGCGGTGGTGTAATATATTTTATATATTTTTTTAATTATAATTAATTTTAATAATATAATAATTATATATATATATATATATATATATATATATATAATTATATATATATAATTATAATTTTCAATAATAATTATAATTATTTTAATACGTATTAGTCTAGCCCAAATTTTTTGGAAGGAAAGAACAGAAGCCCAAAATTATTTTCGAACATTGTCGAACTCCCATGAATGTGTTTTAGGCAATATTTCATTACTGGAAGTGAATGTTGTGTAGTTTAGGTTTTATGACAATGTAAAAAAAAGTGATCGGAAAAAGTTTGGCATAACTTTTATTAGTTTATAATTTTTTTAATACGTATTAGACTAGCCCAAAATTATTTGAGTATCTCGTTTCATTACCCATTATGTGGAGAATTGTGAAAAAAATGTCTTGTTTGTGTACGTTCATTATTTTTCAGTTTATTACTAGGTTATGTGAAATAACTCATAGGGTCGAAATATCGTAGGCACGAGATTTATAGATTTTTTGGAAAGAAAGAAGAGAAGCCCAAAATTATTTTTGAACATTTTCAATCTCCCTGGTATGTGTATTAAACAATTTAATTACTGGAAGAGAATGTTGTGTAGTTAAGGTTTTATAACAATGTAAAAAATATTGAACGGAAAGAGTTTGGGCTAACATTTATTAGTTTATAATTTTTTGAATACGTACTAGACTAGCCCAAAATTATTTGAGTATCTCGGTTCATTAATGTGGACAATTGTGGAAAAATGTCTTGTTTGCATACGTTCGTTATTTTTCAGTTTATTACTGGTGTAGCGTCGCCTGGTCCGACGCCGGTGCGTCGGGCCGCTTCGGGGAAACCCGCGTTAAGCCGGATGGGGGTGGAGGGTGGCGGCGCCACGCCGCGCCGGTTGGAAAAGCCCTTAGGAATCCCGGCTGGAATTTCCTTCAAAAGGACGCTCGTGGATGCGAGTTTAAGAGATGTCGGTTGCAGCTCTGGAAAGGCTGGCCAGCGAGCCGTGTGACGCCCGCTGCTTGTAGGGTTGGGGCGAGCCGGGGATATTTAAGGCCGCGCAGACAGGAGCCTCGGGGGATACGCTGGGTGTCGAAAGACGAGAGGTATCTCCAGTGCAATCCTTGCACGTGATCTTCAAGTCGAAGATCGGTTTGGCGGCAAGCCATGTAACTGGTGTAGTTACGGGACTCTAGGTCCGACAGCTTCGCACCTCGCGTTGCTTTTTGCTGTTTCCGAAGCAGTGGTTCTGGGCGAGGCCTAGGGGACGGTCGCGGGGTTTTGCGGCTAAGAGAATTGAAAGGTTGCCAAGGGGCTAGATTTTTGTATCATAATCATTGTACATTAATTGTAAAAATTCTGTAAATATATTGTATATATCAATCAGAACAGTCGTCTGTGTTTTTCACTCTAGTACGTCACACTGGGTTATGTGAAATAACTCATAGGGTCGAAATATCGTAGACACGAGATTTATAGATTTTTTGGAAAGAAAGGAGAGAAGCCCAAAATTATTTTTCAACATTGTCAATCTCCCTTGTATGTGTATTAGACAATATTTAATTACTGGAAGAGAATGTCTTGTAGTTTAGGTTTTATAACAATGTAAAAAATATTGAACGGAAAGAGTTTGGGCTAACATTTATTAGTTTATAATTTTTTTAATACGTACTAGACTAGCCCAAAATTATTTGAGTGTCTCGTTTCATTAACCATTATGCAGACAATTGTGAAAAAATGTCTTGTTTGAATACGTTCGTTATTTTTCAGTTTATTACTGGGTTATGTGAAATAATTCATAGGCTCGAAATATCGTAGACACGAGATTTATAGATTTTTTGGAAAGAAAGGAGAGAAGCCCAAAATTATTTTTCAACATTGTCAGTCTCCCTTGTATGTGTTTTTGGCAATATCTAATTACTGAAAGAGAATGTTGTGTAGTTTAGGTTTTATAACAATGTAAAAAAAGTGATCGGAAAATGTTTGGGCTAAATTTAATAATTTCTAATTTTTTTAATACGTACTAGACTAGCCCAAAATTATTTCAGTGTCTCGTTTCATTAACCATTATGCAGACAATTGTGAAAAAATGTCTTGTTTGAATACGTTCATTATTTTTCTGTTTATTAGTGTGAAATGTGAAAAAACTCAAAATATCGTAGGCACGAGATTTCGATTTTTTGGATGGAAAGTAGAGAAGCCCAAAATTATTTTCGAACATGGTCTAACTCTCTCGTATGTGTTTTAGACAATATTTAATTACTGCAGGAGAATGTCGTGTAGTTTAGGTTTTATAACATTGTAGGAATGGTGAATGGAAAGAGTGTGGGATAACTTTTATGAGTTTATAATTTTTTTAATACCTACTACCCTAGCGCAAATTTATTTGTGTGTCTCGTTTCATTAACCATTATGCAGACAATTGTGAAAAAATGTCTTGTTCGTATACGTTAATTATTTATCAGTTTATTACTAGGTAATGTGAAATAACTCATAAGGTCGAAATATCGTAGGCACGAGAATTATCGAGTTTTTGGGAAGAAAAGGAGAGAAGCCCAAAATTATTTTTGAGCATTTTCAAACTCCATTGTAAGTGTTTTAGAATATATTTGATTACTGGAATAGAACGTCGTGTAATTTAGGTTTTATTACAAAATAAGAAAAAAGATTTGGTAAATTGTGGGATTATTTTTATTAATTTTAATTTTTTAATCAATACTGTACTAGCCCAAAATTATTTGAGTAACGCGTGTGATTTAGAATTATGTGGACAATTGTCAAAAAATGTCTTGTTCGTATACGTTCATTATTTTTGTGTTTATTTCTGAACAATGGAAGAGTGCTCGAAAGTTTGTAATATCGTATGCACGTTTTGGAGTTTGTGGAACTTACGTGTATGTAATTTAGAGATTATTCGATTCCTGGAAGAGAATGTCTTGTAGTTTAGGTTTTATAACAATTTAAATATTAAAGAAATGAAAAATATGTGATAAATTATCTATATTAAATCTTTCATTAACTAAAATTTTGCAATTGCTTATAATGGATGGAATTGTGGCTCTAATTTCTTTGAACCGTAATATCGTGTGTGTGCGTGTGATTTCTTCTGATCTTCTAGTTCTGAGCATGTGGAGCTTTTCAATCCCCTTTTTTGCTAAGTTGAATTTGGGTGTTTGTACTCGTAATGTGGGTGAACAAAATTGATTTCGGTGTCATTAAAGACTCCAAATTATGGCGCATGATTTTTTTAGTTATGAAATATTCGGGTGGTTCTCATTTCTCTCTCTCGTAATTAGGGATGAGTTTCAAAAATTTGAGTAGCGGCCCATAGAAAAACCAGAATTCAATTGTTTAGATCACGCAAAAAAGTTTGAATTTTGAGTAAGTCGGGGTAGTAACTTAACCTCCCCCTATTTTGTAATCTTAAATTGGGAGGTTTTAGGGTATCAAAAATAATGTTTTTGGTGGTAATGAAGAGCCCAAAATTACCCTAAAATTATGGCGCAGGAATTTTTGAGTTTTGAGAATTTTGGGTGGTTTTGGTTTTTGGTTTTCTTATTTAGGGGTGAGTTTCGGAATTTCAAAAAGTGGCGCTTGGGAGCCCAAAATTCACTGATTTCGACCGTACAAAAAAATTTGAATTTTTTGGAAGTGGGGGTGCTAGCTTTACCAACCCTTATTTTGAAACCTTCATTTCGGGGTGTAGTGGGGTACAAAAAATAATGTTTTTGGTATCCCTGAAGAGCCCAAAATTAGCCCAAAACTATGGTGCAAGAATTTTTGAGTTCTGAGAATTTGAGGTGGTTTTGGTTTTTGGTTTTCTTATTTAGGGGTGAGTTTTGGAATTTCGAAAAGTGGCGCACGGGAGCCCAAAATTCACTGATTCAGACCGTACAAAAAAATTTGAATTTTTTGGAAGTGGGGGTGCTAGCTTTACCAACCCTTATTTTGAAACCTTTATTTGGGGGGGGGGTAGTGAGGTATAAAAAATAATGTTTTTGGTATCCCTGAAGAGCCCAAAATTAGCCCAAAACTATGGCGCAAGAATTTTTGAGTTTTGAGAATTTGGGGTGGTTTTGGTTTTTGGTTTTCTTATTTAGGAGTAAGTTTTGGAATTTCGAAAAGTGGCGCACGGGAGCCCAAAATTCACTGATTCAGACCGTACAAAAAAATTTGAATTTTGAGGAAGGGGGGGTGCTAGCTTTACCTACCCTTATTTTGAAACCTTCATTTCGGGATGTAGTGGGGTACAAAAAATAATTTTTTTGGTATCCCTGAAGAGCCCAAAATTAGCCCAAAACTATGGTGCAAGAATTTTTGAGGTTTAAGAATTTGGAGTGGTTTTGGTTTTGGGTTTTCTTATTTAGGGGTGAGTTTTGGAATTTCGAAAAGTGGCGCGCGGGAGCCCAAAATTCACTGATTCAGACCGTTCAAAAAAATTTGAATATTTTGGAAGTGGGGGTGCTAGCTTTACCAACCCTTATTTTGAAACCTTCATTTTGGGGGGTAGTGGGGTACAAAAAATAATGTTTTTGGTATCCCTGAAGAGCCCAAAATTAGCCCAAAACTATGGTGCAAGAATTTTTGAGTTTTGAGAATTTGAGGTGGTTTTGGTTTTTGGTTTTCTTATTTAGGGGTGAGTTTTGGAATTTCGAAAAGTGGCGCACGGGAGCCCAAAATTCACTGATTCAGACCGTACGAAAAAAATTTGAATATTTTGGAAGTGGGGGTGCTAGCTTTACCAACCCTTATTTTGAAACCTTCATTTTGGGGTGTAGTGGGGTACAAAAAATAATGTTTTTGGTATCCCTGAAGAGCCCAAAATTAGCCCAAAACTATGGCGCAAGAATTTTTGAGTTTTAAGAATTTGGGGTGGTTTTGGTTTTTGGTTTTCTTATTTAGGGGTGAGTTTTGGAATTTCAAAAAGTGGCGCTCAGGAGCCCAAAATTCACTTGTTTTGACCGTACAAAAAGTTTTGAATTTTGAGGAAGTAGGGGTGCTAGCTTTACCAGCCTCATTTTGAAATTTTAATTTCGGGGTATTGGGAGGAAGCCCAACATTTTTGAATGGGGGCTGAATTTAGCCCAAGATTAGCCCAAAATTATGGCGCAAAAGTTTTTCAGTTTTTCGAAAGTGGGGGTGCTAGCTTTACCAACGTGCGTATCAATCTTCTGGTGGTTCATTTAAGTAAATATTGCAAAAGGCATTGAAAATCCAGGAAGTTCATCTGTCATTTAGAAGTAAGCAACAACTTGGTAAACTTGAGAGTTCTTTCATTGAATTAACTATCAATAAAAAATATGTAAAAGATTTTTTTTAAATATTGAATTTAGGTAGTGATGAATTGCAAATAATGTATCATTTATTTCAGTTTTTGGCAGTAACACAATTTGCAACGGTATACTTGTGTAAACATTTGTTGGAATTTAACTTGAAATAGAAATGTAGTCATGTTTCATAAAATTAATGTTTTAAAAAATTGTTAAGCACTTCTCCTAAACTCCGCCATGCCCTGTTGTATATCTGTACAGAAAAACATCCTATATTTTGATAGTTATTTCACAGATGAAATAATTTACTCCGTAATCAAAGATTGTCTCTTCGCATATGAAAATAAGTTACAGAAACAAGAAAGAATTTATGAAGAAATAAAACATTTAAAATTATTTTCAGTCCTTTTATTTGCTAAATCAGATTCATATAGTGCACATGATTTATTTTGATTGTCAGCTAATTTAAAACGATTCAGCATTATAGTAAATAATGTTATGTAATACATTTTTGCAAATGTACATTTAATATGAGCCGACACTGCGTCTCCAAACGATGCACATAAGTAGATTTTTTAAAAACAAAAGTTTCAGATTATATATGACTTATTAATTAAATTATTTCAAAAAGTTTATTCTGTCATAATGAAAGAGGTGTACTAAATTAATTTGATTTTACAAGAAATACAAAAGTCCTGTGTTCTTGGCAAATAATTTTATACACAGAAATAAGGGTAAGAGGCAGAAGCGACATTGACATGTGGTATATTGTACAAAAATGTTAGGCAGGAAACTACAATGTCAATCGATTCACGATTGTAATGTAAACTACTAACAATATCATGTAATTTCGATTATCCTCAATAAATCATTATTTCCTTAATATTTAATCAAATGTAAATTCAAGAAGTGTTTTAGTATATTACAATTAAATGTTTATACAATATAAATAATGTAGCTACTTAGCACATACTTTCGTTATTGATTCTGGAAATCTTAAAAAGGGTGTGTGAGAAAACATTATATGCATGGCAATATTGACCATAGCTTTAAATTTTAGAAACTTAATGAAACTGATTCTACAAATCTCCCATATGAGGAAGTAGGTGCGTAAATATTTATAAAATAATTTAGGGTATCAGAAAAAGCAATTTAAATTTCTAACTCCATGTTGGTTATACAAAACAAAATAAAATTATTTTATATCTACAGCATAGTGTAGCAACAGTGTGCAACTTGAGTAACAAAATTATAGCAAACATTATTTTGAGTGGGTATTCACTTCATGACAATTTAAAAATTAATACTATTTGAAGTAGTATTAGATAGTAATAACCCTAAAACCCATAGGCTTATTACTTATATTATTTACATACATTACCGATAGAATGTTACATTTCCACATATTAATATGCTTAAAAGTTTGTTTTATGGTGCTTCATTACAAGGGACCCTCGTGAATTAATAAATGCTCTCAACTGAAATTTAGCATCATTGATTTATTTAAAAATACATTAAAATTCATCCTTGGTTTTTCAAAATATATATTATACAGCCCTTCATCTTTTGTTTCCAAATGGATATTTCCCATATATTTAACAAATGGAATAATAATATTGTTGAAAACTAAAGAAAAAAGTAAAAATTATTCAAAGTAGTCAGAAACCTACCTAATATACCAATTTAAAAATCATATTCATCTGGATCATAAATAAAAAGGAATTATATCCTTCGTATAAACGATTTGAAATATTATGAAAAGTTATGCCACGATTATAATTACAAAGCACGATTCTAATATTTTACATAAACTTTATTTCCATCTTTTTTTAAAAATATTCTCCTTCGATTGTCAACCAAATAAAGGTGCTATTAGATGCTTACTTGACTTCTTACATCTGTGGTTCCTTGAACTCACCTGGTTTCTTTGTTATGACGAAGGAATGTTAAGATTTCCAACACCTGACTAGCACTTATAAATACACTCCTTAAAAAACCTATGACAGAATTTGGTTCAACTTCCTTCTTTGATATAAAAAGGTTCTTTGGCGTTAAGTTTCCAAAACTTTTAAAATATATTTCGATAACTGGATTTCTTTACTCCATAACCGGCAGATACTTCCCTAAATCTTTATGGAACACATTTTATTGATAAAACTTCATACGTAATACTTGATCCTTGGTATTAATCAATATCCCAATATGGTTTTAGGCCTTCAGTTTATCGTATTTAATGTGAATTTAAAAATATCAACCACTCTTGCCACTTCATACAAGGAATTACAAAGGCCCACACTTTTGCCAACGTAAATGTGAAGCCGAATAGAGCAGGCTTGCACGACAGGGGAAACAATGATGAGACCGATGAACAAGGTTAATGCAATATGCATCCACATTTCTATGGATAAAAATTATATCATTGGGAATTTTTGTTTTATGCTTCTTCCGTGTATAGGGACATAAGGGACATATCCCAATTGTGACGTTGGCAAAAAAATGTATAAACCCTCAGGACGACAGTAACGACACAAGCGGCAGCGTCCTTGCAACATGACGTTCCGACACACCACCTGGGAGAAATAATACGAACTAATATCATTTGTGTACTGACCAATCAGAACAGATCTAATGCGTTTCTGCGATTGGTCGGATATACGCTAGTGTTTGCTCCTATATAAGAAGCAGCGTAGCAGTACGAGCCCAGTCGTCCTGAAACCTTCATAAGGAGCAGTCGTCTCCCCTGAAGAGTGGGCTGATGGGTCTTAGCCGTGGGTTGTATTCAGCAGTTTTCTAACAGCGTATCTTTTCTCTCAAGAAAGATGTAAGTATGACTTTATTTCTCTAGTAATTTGTATTTCATAACTTTCATCCAAATGTGTACCAATAATAAATGAAATATTTTATTTCCGAAGAAGATCTGTTTACGTCTAATTTTTTTCAGTGGAGTCAATGTGACTTGGAAATTCTTCGATGTTTTCTCTGTATTTCATTAGGGAATGCGATTTTCCTCTTATTTTCGTCTGTTTTTCATAGCTAAATACTTTCTGTTAATGTTGCAGAATGCTCTTCAACATGATGGTTCGTCTTCTGGCTGCGGTTGCTCTCGTCGCGCTGTGGGTCGGCCCCGCTGTTTCCATGGACGTTTCACAGATCATCAATCCTCCTGCCGGAGAACCTGCCGTTATCTCAGCTACTTACAAGAAGGCATCTGACGAGAACCCTGATCAAGAAGTTTTGTCAATCTCTGTTGTTGGTTCAAAAGTTCTTCCAAGATCCGTTGTCAATACCAAGGAGCTGAAGAAAATCTTTACAATTGCCTACACAAATAATGAATCGCGTGTCCTTTCACAGCCTTTGAATCATTATGAATTACCTGACGGGGAATGGCTAAAACGAGATTTTAGGAGTGTTAAAAATGACAGTGTGGGCACCCAATCGAAAATGAAAAGTTTATCTTCAGCTCCATGGCTTGCAAATAACACGTTGAAAGGTAAAACCGTAACTAATATTCCTGTCGATGTTGAAAAATGTGTTCAGAATAAGGACAATGTTGTCAATGAATTTCTCTTCGAACTGGAGGATATTACAAACGCTATGGTGGATACAATTTATTTTTTCGGAACCACATTGAAGAACCAAATTGAAACATTAGGATCAAACGGGTTTAAATTTGGTAATACAATACGCTTCGATTTCTTTTTGGTACTCATGTTTCTTGGCTGCTTTTGTATTGCAATTCTGTTATTTATTTACTACAGAATCCTCCCTATTTTACTGCAGAAACGTGGTCTTTCTGAATCTGAATCTGATGCAGGGGAAATTCAAATAAAATGAAAGAAAAACTTTTTTTTGGATATTACTGTCTAAAATAATATCTTACAAAGGGTTGATAAACAAGCCAGTTAAGTTGCGATCGTTAATGGAGGTATAAAGGAAGCTTTATTTGTTGGTGTGTACCCCTCTCATAGCCCTTCAAGAAATAATATATTACAGGAAGTATTAGAAATATAGTGTGAGTGTTATATAAAGAATCAAGAATCCTCTTGGTGAACTTTAATGGGCATTCAAAGTAGTAAATGTAAATAAAAAATATTTAAAAAAAGTTAAGGAGAAACAAATATATTGAAATGAATTCAATGATTAATTCCAATTAAAATTATTCCATTGTTTTATTTCAAACTTACCAGCAACATTGTTATAATTGCATTGCATATATTTGTGTAGTAAATTGTAACATGTGAAGTTATAAATAAAATATATAACCAAAAAGTTTTTATTCAATGCTTATGCCAAGTGTTTTCCTCACAATACCCTCGTAAGTACCTCTCCTGAAAACTGTTCCAAATTTAACAAATGTTTCATAGATGACATATTGAATGATGAATGAAGTACTGGCTATTTGTGGATACAAATTAATTGTAGGAACACCATTGCATGGAAGGATATATTCAAGTGTCCTGTTTTCTTGGCAGTTGTTTTCTTGAATTCACACAAAGGTAAGAAAAGTGTATTAAGTTGAAACTGTTGAATTTTTTTCAACCAGGTTTCCAGAAAATGTAATTAATGTGCTGTGAACCTGAATTGATTTTTATTGTGCGTTTATAATTTAATTTTTGCTAATATATAGTCATTGATTGTTTCTTTTGGAAATTTTTGTGTCACCTGGTAGAAGTATAAAATAAATATATTACCATTAAACATTTTTATGATATAAATGATATAGGTGTTTTATAGTAGGTAATTTGGCTACCTAACTCTTTCCTTAAACATTCTTAAAACATTTTGAGAGTGTGAAGTAGATATAATGCTGTATTTATCATAGTTACCCATTCCAGAAACGTAACGCAATTTCTTTTTTGATCGGGTATGTCATTCATGCTATGAATTTTCACAAGTAATATTTAAACTATTAGTTACTTTAACATACTAGGAACATTTTTATAACGGCCCTTAATACATTGGTTTCTACACCAGAAAATGTAATTTTGGTATAACAGAAGTTCAAAAAATTGGAGAGAAGTTTACAATAAATATTATTCTGAGTGAAAATTAACTCCCTTACTTTGTAAAAATGAGAGAATTATTTGTTTATGTGTTGTTGAATGGAAAACTGAGTTACTAGTGATATAATATACATATTACAGTTGGAATATTATATTTACATGTGCTAATTCCCTTATTCATTTTCTACTATGATGTTACTTTAAAATTATTGCTTTAAGTAAGTTTTTTTTCAACTGTAATTTAGAATTAATGTTATACTTTTGAATATTTAAAAATAGTTGTTGAGAATTTTAGTGTTATTCAAATTTTGTAGAAATCAGGAGAAGACGCTCTTAAGTTTTTCGTGTCGAACTTCGGCCGTTAACATTTGAAACACAGAGGATAGTTCAATTTGTTTTTAAATTTTTGAACAACGTTAGTAGAATATAAAAGGATACTGGACCAGATTATTTCTACGCTATAACTCATTTCTTCCTCTTTTTCATTAAAATCGTATTAAAATGCTTATATTTAGTCATATACTATGCATTTTTATTCCAATATACTTCAATTTTTATCAATGTTTACAAACTAATATATCGTCGACATAGCGTTGAAATAGGTGGAGTTACCTGAGCCATATTTTTTCCATAATCGAAGAATATATAGCATATATAGATGAAGATATACCATATTTTCGAATTTTAGTACACAAAATCCTGAATTAGATTTTTCCACGCATAAGGTAGAGAGGTGTGTATATGACTAATAATTGTGAAGTAAAAAATATGTATTAAAAAAGTGATTTACGATATTAGTGTCGTAATACATCTGATTACAATACGAGATTGGAAAATTGCCAAACGAGGCCGTTAGACCGAGTTTGGTAACCAATAGAGTATTGTAATCAGATGTTACCACACGAATATCGTACAACGTTTTATCCACTTTGTAAAAATTTGTTATATTTAAGATTAAAATTTTCATTTAGTATTCACATTTTTCCCCTTTAAGTGGCGACACTGTTCTTAACAAGGAGAACAATTGAAACGCGCATGGTGTACACATTTCGACATGAGCGAATGCAGTTCAGACTCAGAAATAGAAATAGCAGCAAATGCTGCTATAGATTCTTTGTTACCATACAAATGAAAGAAGAAATATGAGCGTGATTACTCAATTTTTAAGGACTGGTGTGAAACCAAAAACGTTCATTGCATGTCAGAAAAGGCTTACTTTTCTGGCAAGTCAGAAAAGGAAAAACCGAGTACCCACTTTGGACGAGAGTACCCACTTTTCTATGCTGAAGAGTACTTTATTAGTTAAGGATAATATTGATGTAAGTAAGTTTACCCAGTTGTTAGCATTTAAAAAAAAGGAAAAGTGAAGGATATAAAACAAAAAAAGTCAAAGATATTTTCAAAAGAAGTCATACATTAATTTTTAATAGAAGCTGACGATAATTATTTGTTGATGAAGGTGACCTTAATAATTGGTATATTTGGCGCTTGCCGTAGAGATGAGTTAAAGAATCTTAAAATAAGTGATATAGAGGATAGACAAACATGTATTTTAATATACCAAACAGTAAGACTTTAATTATGAGAGAATTTGTAATTAGTGAAGGGAATGTAAAAAAAATTAACTGTTTAGAAACATTTCGTAAATATTTTCGCCTTCGGCCTGAAAGTGTCAAGCACGATCGTTTCTTTGTATTTTACAAAAATGGAAAATGTACTTGCCAACCTGTTGGAATAAATACTTTTGGAGGCATTCCGAAGCCAATAGCAAAGTATCTTGGTTTGCAGAACCCTGAAAGATTTACAGGACATTGTTTTCGGCGATCGTCTGCTTCATTACTAGCAAAGGCAGGTGCTGATATGGTAATGCTGATGAGGCACGGTGGATGGAAGTCGTCTTCTGTTGCAGAAGGGAATGTGAAATCGTCAGTAGAAAACAAACAAATAGCTATGAAGATTATGGGGGGAAATAGTATTTCAAATACTAATATGAATTGTCAGGCTTCAACACCATCAGGAATTACAATTTTGAATTGCAAGAAATTTGTTGTTAATATATATAATAAGTAATTAAAACATATTAGTTATTATTTGAAAAATTGTTAACAAAGTTATTTTCATAATAAATTATTAGTATAATTATTGTTATTCTCAATAGTAGACCATGGAATACTGCTCGTCTCAGAATATGCCATTACCGCACTAGTGTGGCAATGAAGTTCATTACCACACTAGTGCGGTAAAGTACTTCATTACGAAACTGATTATAATAGCATAATGTTTCACATTACCTAACCAAAGTGAATAAAAATGTGGATAAAACCTTATAAATTTATTTATTTATTTACGTCAAAAAAACAGTTAAAAACTGCGTATGACGTGCTATGGGGAAAAGTGAATTGTGTGCACATTTTCAAAATTCTGTGATCCCTACACTAAGTCATATACTACTTAAATTTTTAATTTTGAAAAGGGAGAAAAAAAAACAAAAAAAAACTCCCATGTAATAAAATCTATTTTCAAGGATAAATAAGCAATAAAGTTTGGCTCTTATTACTTCCTGCCGCGACAACATGGAAACGATAATTTGAATAATTGTATTTCCCACTGAATTCTAGAAGACGTGCACAGAAAATGAAGCTACATTTATGTCCAGAAGCAAAACAAGGGGCCATCTCAGCATTTGCTCAATGGATCAGGGAAACTGGACGAAAACCTGATCGAGATGGGGGTCATTGACCCGGAAGCTGTAGTACAATAGTTGTTACAGGTTGTTTATACTCATTTATACAGTCCAAATGGTAAATAATGCATTATGTATCATTGTTAAAATTAATGTTACTTTTCTTGTGATGCTCAGTATAGTCTCTAATTGTATAGAAACAGTTATGCAGCAGAAACGATTTCACTTGGGATTTAAACTTTTCTATTGAATTTAATCGTTTAATGTCATCTGGCAAAGTGTTGTAAAATAATGTACATGTATTGTATGTGAATTTTTTGTAATGAGCTGTTGATACTGTCACCTGATGAATATGATTTCTACGTCGAGTGTTATAGTAATAGACTTCGGCATTTTCTGAAAATATATTCCCGCCCTTAAGCAAGTCATTTTTTACAAAAACCACTGATTCGTAAATAAAAAGACACGGTAATGGTAGAATTCCTAGATTAATGAAGAGAGGCTTACATGAATCACGTGGGTGGGATTTGGTTATTATTCGTACAATTCGTTTTTGTAATCTAAACGTCTGGGAGCTATAAGATGTATTTCCCCAGAATATTATGCCATATCTCAGGCGGGAATGAACATTCGCGAAGTATACACAACGAGCAGTATGAAGGCTGACTGAATTTGCAAGAATTCTGAACGCGTAGCATAATGAACTTAATTTTGTGTTCAATTCATTTAAATGGACGTTCCATTTAAGGTTTGACTGAATTGAGAGACCTAAGAATTTTGTTTCCTTAACATCAGTGAATGGTACACTGTTCATTTTCAATGGAGCACAGAATTGTTTATTTGAAATGGAAAACTGCATTAAAACCGTTTTCTTTTCGTTTACTATTAATTTGTTATTTCGGAACCAATTTGAAACATCTGATATTGTACTATTTACGGTTTCTTTATTGCAAAGGATGTTCGTATCATCCGCAAAGAGAACCGTTCTTCCGTTTTGAATCGTCGAGGGCATATCATTTACGTAAAGTAGGAACAGAATATGGCCTAAAATCGATCCTTGAGGAACTCCACATGCAACGGGCAAAGAGTCGGAAAGGTGCGTACGTAATGTTCCATCATTCCAGTAAGGTATTTCAACTTTCTGAGATCGTTGTTTAAGGTACAAACATAACCAATCTAGAGCAATACCACGGATTCCATATGAAGGTAATTTTGAAAGTAAAATGTCATGATCAATGATGTCAAAAGCTTTTGAGAGATCTAAAAATAATCCAATAGGTGCCTCGTTTTGATCTAATGATGAGGCGACATCTTTAAGAAAAGAAAATATAGCTGTTTCCGCTGATTTTGATTTTCTAAATCCATGTTGGCAATCTGAAAGCGCGTCGTGTTTAGTGAGAAAGGTTTCCATTCGTACGTAAAAAAGTCTCTCTAATATTTTTGAAAAACTGATAGAAGAGAAATGGGCCGATAATTTTGAATTTCATTTTTGTTGCCTTTTTTGAAGAGCGGCTTAATTTTAGCTGTTTTGAAAATATCTGGAAACGTTCCAGTGCATAAAGATGCATTAAATATGTGCGTTAACGGGTGTATAATGGCATACGCGCAAGTCTTTAAGAAAGAATGTGGGAATTCATCTAAACCGGACAAATATTTATTTTTTAGTTTACCGATTATTTTGAGAATTTCATAGGAAGAAGTTTCGGAAACGAACATCGTGTCTAAAATTTTGGGTGAACTGTCTGTTTTTGAATTTTGTGCCTGAAGACCCTTAGTGAGATCGGCAGCAATTCTCGAAATGGATTGGTTAAAGAGACTAGCCACTGTTGCCGGATCGTTTACATTTATATAGTTATATTTTAAAACAACATTCTCTATGGGTTTTCTAGTTGATTTGGTAGTATTTTTTATTATATTCCACATTGCTTTTGTTTTATTATTTGAGTTCAAAATATCGTAATCGTTTTTCATGATTTTAGCCTGCCTTATGACTTTTCGTAACAATGTTTTGTATTTTTTAAAGTAGGTAAGGAAATCTTGAGATACGTCATGACGTTTAGAAATGAAAAAAAATTCGCTTGTTTTTACAAGATGTCCTAATTCCTTGTGTTATCCAAGAATTGCTTTTCCGTGAAATATTTAATTTTCGTTTTTGCAGAGGAAAGCAAGTGTTAAAATGAATTGAAAGAGTTAAAAAAAAATAATTATATTTGTCGTTTGTATCAACAGTATTATAAACCGCTTCCCATGACTCCTGCATCAAGTAATCAATGAATAGTTTAATTTTACTTTTAGTAAACAATCTAGTCATACGTGTACTATTAATTGTGTCAGTGATCGCATTTCTTATAATGGTAAGAATTTGTGCATCGTGGTCACTGTATCCTAAATCTTTGGTTTCAACTTCATATCGAGTAGTAGTTTTGTTAATTATAATTTGATCAATTGCCTTCATCGAATGTTGGGTGATCCGTGTAGGTATATTAATTGTAATGTCTAAATTGAAGGAATTAAATTGAGAAACTTTTCTTTCTCGCAAGATTCGACCAGAAAATCAATGTTAAAATCTCCGCATACAACAATGGATTCAAAAGAGCGATTGCTGACTTTGTTAAGTGTTATCTCCAGATTTTCTAAGAACAAAATATAATCTACAGTTCTCTTTGTTGGTGGTCTGTAAATGCAAAGTATTATCACTTTTAGTGAAGTAAGATGTACAACAGAAATTTCGAAAATATTTTCAATGGAATACACATTTAATTCCGCCAAGGGGATAGAATCAATATTACTACTACTTAATGGATACGATAACGAAACTGTATCAAGATACACATCATGTGAGAATAACAAAAAATAAAATAAAGATTGTCAATATCACATTTTCGATTGTAGACAAATACATACAAAAATTGAGATAGTTACTGTAGGTCTTAAATCTGATAAGGAAGGGAAATTTTTTAGTGCATCTTTAGCTAATCGATATGCTCATTTCTTAAAAGAAATAGATT
>BLKR01010133.1:0-68469 GCA_011170035.1 Teleogryllus occipitalis
TAGCGAAATTCTTAAATCTGGAGGAATTCTTAAATCTGGTTTTTTATTATTATCAACTTCTTATTATATATCGACATTTGACTGATTTTGGCCAAAACACGCTTTTTAGGTGTATTTGGTGATATTGGAGTGTTTTCCAAAAAACGAAGCTTAAGATCGAAAAATGATCTTCAGCATAGTAATCGTCATGAAATTGCGAGTTAGGACGCAATTTTTCAGAAGATTTGGTGTCCCCTCGGAATTTGAAATTGTTGCAGTCCAAATCTTACGATTTTGACAAAAAAATATAATGTTAACGCTCATATCTCCGACACTATAGCGCAATTCTTAAATCTGGAGGAATTCTTAAACCTGGTTTACATTATTATGAACTTATTATATATCGACGTTTGACTGATTTTGGCGTAAACACGCTTTTTAGGTGTATTTGGTGATTGTGGTGTGTTTTCCACAAAACAAAGCCTAAGATCGAAAAATGTTCTACAGCATAGTATTCGTCATGAAATTACGAGTTAGGACGATACTTTTCAGAAGATTTGGTGTCGCTCGGAATTTAAAGGTGTTGCAGTCCAAATCTTACGATTTTGTCAAAAAAATGTAATGTTAAACGCTCATATCTCCGACACTATAGCAAAATTCTTAAATCTGAAGGAAATCTTAAACCTTGTTTACATTATTATGAACTTCTTATTATATCTCGACATTTGACTGATTTTGGCGAAAACACGCTTTTTAGGTGTCTTTGGTGATTCCGGTGTGTTTTCCACAAAACAAAGCCCCAGATCGAAAAATGATCTTCAGCATAGTAAGCGTCATGAAATTGCGTGTAAGGACGCTAGTTTTCAAAAGATTTGGTGTCCGTTCGGAATTGGAAGGTTTTGCAGTCCAATTCTTACGAGTTTGACAAAAAAATGTAATGTTAAACGCTCATATCTCCGACACAATAGTGAAATTCTTAAATCTGGAGGAATTCTTAAACCTGGTTTACATTATTATCAACTTCTTATTATATATCGACATTTGACTGATTTTAGCCATAACACGCTTTTTAGGTTATTTGGTGATTCTGGTGTGTTTTCCACAAAACGAAGCCTAAGATCGGAAAATGTTCTTAAGCATAGTAATCGTCATGAAATTGCGTGTTGGCACGCTAGTTTTCAGAAGATTTGGTGTCCGTTCGGAATTCCAAGGTGTTGCATTCCAATTTTTACGATTTTGACAAAAAAATGTAATGTAAACGCTCATATCTCCGACACTAGAGCGAAATTCTAAAATCTGGAAGAATTCTTTAACCTGGTTTACATTATAAAGAACTTCTTATTATATATCGACATTTGACTGATTTGGCCAAAACACGCTTGTTAGGTGTATTTGGTGATTCTGGTGTGTTTTCCACAAAACGAAGCCTCGGATCAAAAAATGTTCTTTAGCATAGTGATGGTCATGAAATTGTGAGTTAGGACGCAATGTTTCAGAAGATATGGTGTCCGGTTGGAATTTGAAGGTGTTGCAGTCCAATTCTTAAGATTTTTACAAAAAAATTTAATGTTAAACGCTCATATCTCCGACACTATAGCAAAATCCTTAAATCTGGAGGAAATCTTAAACCTTGTTTACATTATTTAGAACTTCTTATTATATCTCGACATTTGACTGATTTTGGCGAAAACACGCTTTTTAGGTGTCTTTGGTGTTTCTGGTGTGTTTTCCACAAAACGTTTCCCCAGATCGAAATGATCTTCAGCAGATAGTAATCGTCATGAAAGTGCGAGTTAGGTCGCTACTTTTCAGAAGATTTGGTGTCAGTTCGGGATTTGAAGGTGTTGCAGGCGATTTCTTACGATTTTGACAACAAAATGTAATGTTAAACGCTCATATCTCTGACACTATAGCGAAATTCTTAAATCTGGAGGAATTCTTAAACCTGGTTTACATTATTATCAACTTCTTATTATGTATCGACATTTTACTGATTTTGGCCCAAACACGCTTTTTAGGTATATTTGGTGATTCTGGTGTGTTTTCCACGAAACGAAGCCTCAGATCGAAAAATGTTCTTAAGCATAGAAATCGTCATGAAATTACGAGTTAGGACGCTAGTTTTAAGAAGATCTGGTGTCCGTTCGGAATTAGAAGGTGTTGCAGTCCAATTCTTACGATTTTGACAAAAAAATGTAATGTTAAACGCTCATATCTCCGACACTATAGCGAAATTCTTAAATCTGGAGGAATTCATAAACCTGGTTTACATTATTATGAATTTCTTATTATATATCGACATTTGATTGATTTTGGCTAAAACACCCTTTTTAGGTGTATTTGGTGATTCTGGTGTGTTTTCAACAAAACGAAGCCTCATATCGGAAAATGTACTTCAGCATAGTAATCATCATGAAATTGCGAGTTCGGACGCTACTTTTCAAAAGATTTGGTGTCTGTTCGGAATTTGAATGTTTTGCAGTCCAATTCTTACGATTTTGACAAAAAAATGTAATGTTAAACGCTCATATCTCCGACACTATAGCGATATTCTTAAATCTGGAGGAATTCTTAAACCTGGTTTATATTATTATCAACTTCTTATTATATATCGACATTTGACTGATTTTGGCCCAAACATGCTTTTTAGGTGTATTTGGTGATTCTGATGTGTTTTCGACAAAACGAAGCCTAAGATCGAAAATTGTTTTTCAGCATAGTAATAGTCATGAAATTGCGAGTTAAGACGCTAGTTTTCAGAAGATTTGGTGTCCAGTTGGAACTTGAAGTTGTTGCAGTCCAATTACGATTTTGAGAAAACAATGTAATGTTTATAGCTCATATCTCCGACACTATAGCGAAATTTTTAAATATGGAGGAATTCCTTAACCTGTTTTACATTATTATGAACTTCTTATTATGTATCGAAATTTGACTGATTTTGGCCCAAACACGCTTTTTAGGTGTATTTGGTGATTCTGGTGTGGTTTTCACAAAACGAAGCCTCAGACCGAAAATTGATCTTTAGCATAGTAGTCGTCATGAAATTGCGAGTTAGGACGCTACTTTTCAAAAGATTTGGTGTCCGTTCGGAATTTGAATGTTTTGCAGTCCAATTCTTACGATTTTGACAAAAAAATGTAATATTAAACGCTCATATCTCCGACACTATAGCAAAATCCTTAAATCTGGAGGAAATCTTAAACCTTGTTTACATTATTTAGAACTTCTTATTATATCTCGACATTTGACTGATTTTGGCGAAAACACGCTTTTTAGGTGTCTTTGGTGTTTCTGGTGTGTTTTCCACAAAACGAAGCCCCAGATCGAAAAATGATCTTCAGCATAGTAAGCGTCATGATATTGCGTGTAAGGACGCTAGTTTTCAAAAGATATGGTGTCCGGTTGGAATTTGAAGGTGTTGCAGTCCAGTTTTTACGATTTTGACAAAAAAATTTAATGTTAAACGCTCATATCTCCGACACTATAGCGAAATTCTTAAATCTGGAGGAATTCTTAAATCTGGTTTACATTATTATCAACTTCTTATTATGTATCGACATTTTACTGATTTTGGCCCAAACACGCTTTTTAGGTGTATTTGGTGATTCTGGTGTGTTTTCCACGAAACGAAGCCTCAGATCGAAAAATGTTCTTAAGCATAGAAATCGTCATGAAATTGCGAGTTAGGACGCTAGTTTTAAGAAGATCTGGTGTCCGTTCGGAATTAGAAGGTGTTGCAGTCCAATTCTTACGATTTTGACAAAAAAATGTAATGTTAAACGCTCATATCTCCGACACTATAGCGAAATTCTTAAATCTGGAGGAATTCATAAACCTGGTTTACATTATTATGAATTTCTTATTATATATCGACATTTGACTGATTTTGGCTAAAACACCCTTTTTAGGTGTATTTGGTGATTCTGGTGTGTTTTCCACAAAACGAAGCCTCATATCGGAAAATGTTCTTCAGCATAGTAATCGTCATGAAATTGCGAGTTAAAACGCTAATTTTCAGATTTGGTGTCCGTTCGGAAATTGAAGGTGTTGCAGTCCAATTCTTACGATTTTGACAAAAAAATGTAATGTTAAGCGCTCATATCTCCGACACTATACCGAAATTCTTAAATCTGGAGGAATTCTTAAACCTGGTTTACAATATTATGAACTTCTTATTGTATATCGACATTTGACTGATTTTGGCTGAAACACCCTTTTTAGGTGTATTTGGTGATTCTGGTGTGTTTTCCACAAAACGAAGCCACAGATCGAAAAATGATCTTCAGCATAGTAATCGTCATGAAATTGCCAGTTAGGACGCTACTTTTCAGAAGATTTGGTGTCCGCTCGGAATTTGAAGGTGTTGCAGTTCAATTCTATCGAATTTGACAAAAAAATGTATAGTTAAACGCTCATATCTCCGACACTATAGCGAAATTCATAAATCTGGAGGAATTTATTAACCTGTTTTACTTTATTATGAACTTCTTATTATATATCGACATTTGACTGATATTGGCCAAAACACGCTTTTTAGATGTATTTGGTGATTCTGGTGTGTTTTCCACAAAACGAAGCCTAAGATCGAAAAATGTTCTTCAGCATAGTAAACGTCATGAAATTGCAAGTTAAAACGCTAGTTTTCAGAAGATTTGGTGTCCGGATGGAATTTGGAGGGGGTTGCAGTCCAATTCTTTCGATTTTGACAAAAAAATGTAATGTTAAACGCTCATATCTCCGACACTATAGCGAAATTCTTAAATCTGGAGTAATTCTTAAACCTGGTTCACATTATTATGAACTTCTTATTATATATTGACATTTGACTGATTTTGGCCAAAACACGCTTTTTAGGTGTATTTGGTGATTCTGGTGTGTTTTCTACAATACGAAGTCTCAGATCGAAATATGTTCTTTAGCATAGTAATTGTCATGAAATTGCGAGTTAGGACGCTAATTTTTAGAAGATTTGGTGTCGGGTTAGAATTGGAAGGTGTTGCAGTCCAATTCTCACGATTTTGACAAAAAATATAATGTCATACGCTCATATCTCCGACACTATAGCGAAATTCTTAAATTTGGAGGAATTCTTAAACCTGGTTTACATTATTATGAATTTTCTATTAAATATCGACAATGGACTGATTTTGGCCAAAACACGCTTTTTAGGTGTATTTGGTGATTCTGGTATGTTTTCGACAAAACGAAGCCTAAGGTCGAAAAATGTTCTTCAGCATAGTAAACGTCATGAAATTGCGAGTTAAGACGCTAGTTTTCAGAAGATTTGGTGTCCGGTTGGAATTTGAAGGTGTTGCAGTCCAATTCATACGATTTTGACAAAAAAATGTAATGTTAAACGCTCATATCTCCGACACTATAGCGAAATTCTAAAATCTGGAGGAATTCTTAAATCTGGTTTTTTATTATTATCAACTTCTTATTATATATCGACATTTGACTGATTTTGGCCAAAACACGCTTTTTAGGTGTATTTGGTGATTTTGGAGTGTTTTCCAAAAAACGAAGCTTAAGATCGAAAAATGATCTTCAGCATAGTAATCGTCATGAAATTGCGAGTTAGGACGCAATTTTTCAGAAGATTTGGTGTCCCCTCGGAATTTGAAATTGTTGCAGTCCAAATCTTACGATTTTGACAAAAAAATATAATGTTAACGCTCATATCTCCGACACTATAGCGCAATTCTTAAATCTGGAGGAATTCTTAAACCTGGTTTACATTATTATGAACTTATTATATATCGACATTTGACTGATTTTGGCGTAAACACGCTTTTTAGGTGTATTTGGTGATTGTGGTGTGTTTTCCACAAAACAAAGCCTAAGATCGAAAAATGTTCTACAGCATAGTATTCGTCATGAAATTACGAGTTAGGACGATACTTTTCAGAAGATTTGGTGTCGCTCGGAATTTAAAGGTGTTGCAGTCCAAATCTTACGATTTTGTCAAAAAAATGTAATGTTAAACGCTCATATCTCCGACACTATAGCAAAATTCTTAAATCTGAAGGAAATCTTAAACCTTGTTTACATTATTATGAACTTCTTATTATATCTCGACATTTGACTGATTTTGGCGAAAACACGCTTTTTAGGTGTCTTTGGTGATTCCGGTGTGTTTTCCACAACACAAAGCCCCAGATCGAAAAATGATCTTCAGCATAGTAAGCGTCATGAAATTGCGTGTAAGGACGCTAGTTTTCAAAAGATTTGGTGTCCGTTCGGAATTGGAAGGTTTTGCAGCCCAATTCTTACGAGTTTGACAAAAAAATGTAATGTTAAACGCTCATATCTCCGACACAATAGTGAAATTCTTAAATCTGGAGGAATTCTTAAACCTGGTTTACATTATTATCAACTTCTTATTATATATCGACATTTGACTGATTTTAGCCATAACACGCTTTTTAGGTTATTTGGTGATTCTGGTGTGTTTTCCACAAAACGAAGCCTAAGATCGGAAAATGTTCTTAAGCATAGTAATCGTCATGAAATTGCGTGTTGGCACGCTAGTTTTCAGAAGATTTGGTGTCCGTTCGGAATTCCAAGGTGTTGCATTCCAATTTTTACGATTTTGACAAAAAAATGTAATGTAAACGCTCATATCTCCGACACTAGAGCGAAATTCTAAAATCTGGAAGAATTCTTTAACCTGGTTTACATTATAATGAACTTCTTATTATATATCGACATTTGACTGATTTGGCCAAAACACGCTTGTTAGGTGTATTTGGTGATTCTGGTGTGTTTTCCACAAAACGAAGCCTCGGATCAAAAAATGTTCTTTAGCATAGTGATGGTCATGAAATTGTGAGTTAGGACGCAATGTTTCAGAAGATATGGTGTCCGGTTGGAATTTGAAGGTGTTGCAGTCCAATTCTTACGATTTTTACAAAAAAATTTAATGTTAAACGCTCATATCTCCGACACTATAGCGAAATTCTTAAATCTGGAGGAATTCTTAAATCTGGTTTACATTATTATCAACTTCTTATTATGTATCGACATTTGACTGTTTTGGCCCAAACACGCTTTTTAGGTGTATTCGGTGATTCTGGTGTGTTTTCCACAAAACGAAGCTTCAGATCGAAAAATGATCTTCAGCATAGTAATCATCATGAAATTGCGAGTTAGGACGCTACTTTTCAAAAGATTTGGTGTCTGTTCGGAATTTGAATGTTTTGCAGTCCAATTCTTACGATTTTGACAAAAAAATGTAATGTTAAACGCTCATATCTCCGACACTATAGCGATATTCTTAAATCTGGAGGAATTCTTAAACCTGGTTTATATTATTATCAACTTCTTATTATATATCGACATTTGACTGATTTTGGCCCAAACATGCTTTTTAGGTGTATTTGGTGATTCTGATGTGTTTTCGACAAAACGAAGCCTAAGATCGAAAATTGTTTTTCAGCATAGTAATAGTCATGAAATTGCGAGTTAAGACGCTAGTTTTCAGAAGATTTGGTGTCCAGTTGGAATTTGAAGTTGTTGCAGTCCAATTACGATTTTGAGAAAACAATGTAATGTTTATAGCTCATATCTCCGACACTATAGCGAAATTTTTAAATATGGAGGAATTCCTTAACCTGTTTTACATTATTATGAACTTCTTATTATGTATCGAAATTTGACTGATTTTGGCCCAAACACGCTTTTTAGGTGTATTTGGTGATTCTGGTGTGGTGTTCACAAAACGAAGCCTCAGACCGAAAAATGATCTTTAGCATAGTAGTCGTCATGAAATTGCGAGTTAGGACGCTACTTTTCAAAAGATTTGGTGTCCGTTCGGAATTTGAATGTTTTGCAGTCCAATTCTTACGATTTTGACAAAAAAATGTAATATTAAACGCTCATATCTCCGACACTATAGCAAAATCCTTAAATCTGGAGGAAATCTTAAACCTTGTTTACATTATTTAGAACTTCTTATTATATCTCGACATTTGACTGATTTTGGCGAAAACACGCTTTTTAGGTGTCTTTGGTGTTTCTGGTGTGTTTTCCACAAAACGAAGCCCCAGATCGAAAAATGATCTTCAGCATAGTAAGCGTCATGATATTGCGTGTAAGGACGCTAGTTTTCAAAAGATTTGGTGTCTGTTCGGAATTGGAAGGTTTTGCAGTCCACTTCTTACGAGTTTGACAAAAAAATGTAATGTTAAACGCTCATATCTCCGACACTATAGCGAAATTCTTAAATCTGGAGGAATTCTTAAACCTGGTTTACATTATTATCAACTTCTTATTATATATTGACATTTGACTGATTTTAGCCATAACACGCTTTTTAGGTGTATTTGGTGATTCTGGTGTGTTTTCCACAAAACGAAGCCTCAGATCGAAAAATGTTCTTAAGCATAGTAATCGTCATGAAATTGCGAGTTGGGACGCTAGTTTTCAGAAGATTTAGTGTCCGTTCGGAATTTCAAGGTGTTGCAGTCCAATTCTTACGATTTTGACAAAAAAATTTAATGTTAAACGCTCATATCTCCGACACTACAGCGAAATTCTTAAATCTGGAGGAATTCTTAAACCTGGTTTACATTATTATGAACTTCTTATTATATATCGACATTTGACTGATTTTGGCCCACACACGCTTTTTAGGTGTATTTGGTGATTCTGGTGTGTTTTCCACAAAACGAAGCCTAAGATCGAAAAATGTTCTTCAGCATAGTAAACGTCATGAAACTGCAAGTTAAAACGCTAGTTCTCAGAAGATTTGCTGTCCGGTTGGTATTTGAAGGTGTTGCAGTTCAATTCTTTCGGTTTTGACTAAAAAATGTAATGTTAAACGCTCATAATCCGACACTATATCGAAATTCTTAAATCTGGAGGAATTTTTTAACCTGGTTTACATTATTATGAACTTATTATATATCGACATTTGACTGATTTGACCAAAACACGCTTTTTAGGTGTATTTGGTTATTCTGGTGTGTTTTCCACAAAACGAAGCCTCAGATCGAAAAATGATCTTCAGCATAGTAATCGTCATGAAATTGCGAGTTAGAACGCTTTTTTTCAGAAATTTTGGTGTCCGTTCGGAATGTGAATGTTTTGCAGTCCAGTTCTTACGGTTTTGACAAAAAAATGTAATGTTAAACGCTCATATCACCGACACTATAGCGGAATTCTTAAATCTGGATTAATTCTTAAACCTGGTTTACATTATTATGAATTTCTTATTATTAATCGATATTTGACTGATTTTGGCGAAAACACGCTTTTTAGGTGTAATTTGTGATTCTGGTGTGTTTTCCACAAAATTAAGCCTCAGATCGAAAAATGATCTTCAGCATAGTAATCGTCATGAAATTGCGAGTTAGAACGCTTTTTTTCAGAAAGTTTGGTGTCCGTTCGGAATGTAAATGTGTTGCAGTCCATTTCTTACGATTTTGACAAAAAAATGTAATGTTAAACGCTCATATCACCGACACTATCGCGAAATTCTTAAATCTAGATTAATTCTTAAACCTGGTTTACATTATTATCAATTTCTTATTATTAATCGATATTTTACTGAATTTGGCGAAAACACGGTTTTTAGGTGTATTTGGTGATTCTGGTGTGTTTTCCACAAAACGAAGCCTCAGATCGAAAAATGATCTTCAGCATAGCAATTGTCATGAAATTGCGAGTTAGAACGCTTTTTTCAGAAGTTTTAGTGTCCGTTCGGAATGTGAATGTGTTGCAGTCCAATTCTTACGATTTTGACACAAAAATGTAATGTTAAACGCTCATATCTCCGACACTATCGCGAAATTCTTAAATCTGGAGGAATTCTTAAACCTGGTTAACATTATTATGAACTTCTTATTATATATAGACATTTGACTGATTTTTGAGAAAACTGCTTTTTAGGTGTATTTGGTGGATCTGGAGTGATTTCCACAAAACGAAGCCTCAAATCGAAAAATGTTCTTCAGCATAGTAATCGTCATGAGATTGCGAGTTAGGACGCTAATTTTCAAAAGATTTGGTGCCCGTTCGGAATTTGAAGGTTTTGCAGTCCAATTCTTACGATTTTGACAAAAAAATGTAATGTTAAACCCTCATATCTCCGACACTATAGCGAAATTCTTAAATCTGGAGGAATTCTTAAACCTGGTTTACAATATTATGAACTTCTTTTTATATATCGTCATTTGATTGATTTTGGCCAAAACACTCTTTTTAGGTGTATTTGGTGATTCTGGTGTGTTTTCTACAAAAGGAAGCCTCAAATCAAAAAATGTTCTTCAGCATAGTAATCGTCATAAGATTGCGAGTTAGGCCGCTAATTTTCAAAAGATTTGGTGTCCGTTCGGAACTTGAAGGTTTTGCAGTCCAATTCTTACGATTTTGACAAAAAAATGTAATGTTAAACGCTCATATCTGCGACACTATAGCGAAATTCTTAAATCTGGAGGAATTCTTAAACCTGGTTTACATTATTATCAACTTCTTATTATATATCGACATTTGACTGATTTTGGCCAAAGCACGCTTTTTAGGTGTATTTGGTGATTCTGGTGTGTTTTCCACAAAACGAAGCCTCAGATCGAAAAATGTTCTTCAGCATAGTAATCGTCATGAAATTGCTAGTTAGGACGCTACTTTTCAGAAGATTTGGTGTCGCTCGGAATTTAAAGGTGTTGCTGTCCAATTCTTACGATTTTGACAAAAAAATGTAATGTTAACGCTCATATCTCCGACACTATAGCGAAATTCTTTAATCTGGAGGAATTCATAAACCTGGTTTACATTATTATGAACTTCCTATTATATATCGACATTTGACTGATTTTGGCCAAAACACGCTTTTAAGGTGTATTTGGTGATACTGGTGTGTTTTCCACAAAACAAAGCCTCAGATCGAAAAATGTTCTACAGCATAGTAATCGTCATGAAATTGCTAGTTAGGACGCTACTTTTCAGAAGATTTGGTGACCGCTCGGAATTTGAAGGTGTTGTTGTCAAACACTTACGACTTTGACAAAAAAATGTAATATTAAACGCTCATATCTCCGACACTATAGCGTTATTCTTTAATGAGCTGGAATTCTTTAACCTGGTTTACATTATTATGAACTTCTTATTATATATCGACATTTGACTGATTTTGGTCACAACACGCTTTGTAGGTGTATTTGGTGATTCTGGTGTGTTTTCCACAAAACGAAGCCTCAGATCGAAAAATGTTCTTCAGCCTAGTAATAGTACAGAAATTGCGAGTTAAAACGATAGTTTTCAGAAGATTTGGTGTCCGTTCGGAATATGAAGGTGTTGCAGTCCAATTTTTACGATTTTGTTAAAAAAATGTAATGTAAACGCTCTAATCTCCAAAACTATCGCGCAATTCTTAAATCTGGAGGAATTCTTAAACCTGGTTTACATTATTATGAACTTCTTATTATATATAGACATTTGACTGATTTTGGCGAAAACTGCTTTTTAGGTGTATTTGGTGGATCTGGAGTGATTTCCACAAAACGAAGTATCAAATCGAAAAATGTTCTTCAGCATAGTAATCGTCATGAGATTGCGAGTTAGGACGCTAATTTTCAAAAGATTTTGTGTCCGTTCGGAATTTGAAGGTTTTGCAGTCCAATTCTTACGATTTTGACAAAAAAATGTAATGTTAAACGCTCATATCTCCGACACTATAGCGAAATTCTTAAATCTGGAGGAATGCTTAAACCTGGTTTACATTATTATGAACTTCTTTTTATATATCGTCATTTGACTGATTTTGGCCAAAACACTCTTTTTAGGTGTATTTGGTGATTCTGGTGTGTTTTCTACAAAAGGATGCCTCAAATCAAAAAATGTTCTTCAGCATAGTAATCGTCATAAGATTGCGAGTTAGGACGCTAATTTTCAGAAGATTTGGTGTCCGGTTGGAATTGGAAGGTGCTGCAGTCCAATTCTTACGATTTTGACAACAATTTTATGTTTAGCGCTCATATCTCCGACACTATAGCGAAATTCTTAAATTTGGAGGAATTCTTAAACCTGGTTTACATTTTTATAAACTTCTTATTATATATCGACATTTGACTGATTTTGGCTAAAACACGCTTTTTAGGTGTATTTGGTGATTCTGGTGTGTTTTCCACAAAGCAAAGCCTCAGATCGAAAAATGATCTTCAGCATAGTAATCGTCATGAAATTGCAAATTAGGCGCTAGTTTTCAAAAGATTTGGTGTCCGTTCGGAATTTCACGGTGTTGAAGTCTAAGTCTTACGATTTTGACAAAAAAATGTAATGTTAAACGCTCATATCTCCGACACTAGCGAAATTCTTAAGTCTGGAGGAATTCTTAAACCTGGTTTACATTATTATGAACTTCTTATTATTAATCGACAATTGACTGATTTTGGCGAAAACACGCTTTTTAGGTGTATTTGGTTATTCTGGTGTGTTTTCCACAAAACGAAGCCTCAGATCGAAAAATGATCTTCAGCATAGTAATCGTCAAGAAATTGCGAGTTAGGACGCTAGTATTCAAAAGATGTTGTGTCCGTTCGGAATTTGAAGGTGTTGTAGTCCATTTCTTACCATTTTGACAAAAAAATGTAATGTTAAACGCTCCTATCTCCGACACTAGCGAAATTCTTAAATCTGGAGGAATTCTTAAACCTGGTTTACATTATTATGAACTTATTATTATTCGACATTTGACTGATTTTGGCGAAAACAGGCTTTTAAGGTGTATTTGGTGATTCTGGTGTGCTTTCCACTAAACGAAGCCTTAGATCGAAAAATGATCTTCAGCATAGTTATCGTCATGAAATTGCAAATTAGGACGCTAGTTTTTAAAAGATATGGTGTTCGTTCGGAATTTGAAAGAGTTGCAGTCCAATTCTTACAATTTTGACAAAAAACTGTAATGTTAAACGCTCATATCTCCGACACTAGCGAAATTCTTAAATCTGGAGCAATTCTTAAACCTGGTTTACATTATTGTGAACTTCTTATTATTAATCGACATTTGACTGATTTTGGCGAAAACACGCTTTTTGGGTGTATTTGGTGATTCTGGTGTGTTTTCCACAAAACGAAGCCTCAGATCGAAAAATGTTCTTCAGCATAGAAATGGTCATGAAATTGCGAGTTAGGACGCAAGTTTTCAGAAAATTTTATGTCCGTTCTGAATTTAAAGGTGTTGCGGTCCAATTCTTACGATTTTGACAAAAAAAATGTAATGTTAAACGCTCATATCTGCGACACTAGCGAAATTCTTAAATCTCGAAAAATTCTTAAATCTGGTTTACATTATTATGAACTTGTTATTAATCGACATTTGACTGATTTTGGCGAAAACACGCTTTTTAGGTGTATTTGCTGATTCTGGTGTGTTTTCCACATCTCTGTAATTAAGTCATCTTTAAAAGGCTGTATCGCATTGACTTTTTGCTCTGCGATGCTCTAATCCGCACGATGGACGCTAGTTTTCGAAAGAATCGACGTACGGTCAAAATTGGCAAAAATCAACATCCTTTGATTTTTACAGCGTGTTTTATGAACGTTCTTGCGAATTTCAAGAAAACGAAGCCTCAGATCGACAAATGATCTTCAGCATAGTAATCGTCATGACATTTCGAGTTAGGACGTTAGTTTTCAGAAGATTTGGTGTCCGGTCAAAATATGAATGTTTTGCAGTCTAATTCTTACGATTTTGACAAAAAAAATGTAATGACGTTAAACGCTCATATTACCGACAATATGGCGAAATTCTTATTTCTGGAGGAATACTGAAACCTGGTTTACAATATTATGAACATTTTATATATCGTCATTTGACTGATTTCGGCGAAAACAAGCTTTTTAGGCTCATTTAGTGATTTTGGTGTGTTTTCCACATATCTGTAATTGAGTCATCTTTAAAAGGCTCAATCGCATTGACTTTTCGCTCAGCGATGCTCGAACCTGCACGATGGACGCTAGTTTTAGGAAGAATCGACATACGGTCAAAATTGGTAAAAATCAACGTCCTTTGATTTTCACAGCGTGTTTTATGAACGTTCTTACGAATTTCAACAAAACGGATACTCAGATCTAAAAATTATCTTCAGCACAGTAATCGTCATGAAATTTCGAGTTAGGACGTTAGTTTTCAGAAGATTTGGTGTCCGGTAGAAATATAAATGTTTTGCAGTCTAATTCTTACGATTTTGAAAAGAAAAATGTAATGAGGTTATCCGCTTATATCTCCGACAATAAGGCGAAATTCCTAAATCTGGAGTAATACTTAAACCTGGTTTACAATATTATGAACTTCTTATTAAATATCGTCAGTTGACTCATTTTAGCGAAAACACTTTTTTTAGGCGTATTTGGTGATTCTGGTGTGTTTTCTACATCTCTGTAATTAAGTCATCTTTAAAAGTCTGTATCGCATTGACTTTTCGCTCTGCGATGCTCTAATCCGCACGATGGACGCTAGTTTTCGGAAGAATCGACATACGGTCAAAATTGGCAAAAATCAACATCCTTTGATTTTCACGGCGTGTTTTATGAACGTTCTTGCGAATTTCAAGAAAACGAAGCCTCAGATCAAAAAATGATCTTCAGCATACTAATCGTCATGTAATTTCGAGTTAGGACGTTAGTTTTCAGAAAATTTGGCGTCCGGTCGAAATATGAAGGTTTTGTAGTCTAATTCTTACGATTTTGACAAAAAAAATGTAATGACGTTCAACGCTCATATTACCGACAATATGTCGAAATTCTTATTTCTGGAGGAATACTGAAACCTGGTTTACAATATTAAGAACTTATTATATATCGTCATATGACTGATTTTTTCGAAAACAAGCTTTTTAGGCGTACTTGGTGATTCTGGTGTGTTTTTCACATCTCTGTAATTACGTTATCTTTAAAAAGCTGTATCGCATTGACTTTTCGCTCTGCGATGCTCGAATCTGCACGATGGACGCTAGTTTTAGGAAGAATCGACGTCCGGTCAAAATTGGCAAAAATCAACGTCCTTTGATTTTCACAGCGTGTTTTATGAACGTTCTTGCGAATTTCAACAAAACGGAACCTCAGATCGAAAAATGATCTTCAGCATAGTAATCGTCATGAAATTTCGAGTTAGGACGTTAGTTTTCAGAAGATTTGGTGTCCGGTCGAAATATGAAGGTTTGGGAGTTTAATTCTTACGTTTTTGACAAGAAAAATGTAATGAGGTTAAACGCTCATATCTCCGATAATATGGCAAAATTCTTAAATCTGGAGAAATTTTTAAACCTGGTTAACAATATTATGAACTTCTTATTATATATTGTCATTTGACTCATTTTGGCGAAAACACGCTTTTGAGGCCTATTTGGTGATTGTGGTGTGTTTTCCACATCTCTGTAATTGAGTCATCTTTAAAAGGCTGTATCGCATTGACTTTTCGCTCTGCGATGCTCTAATCTGCACGATGGACGCTAGTTTTCGGAAGAATCGACGTACGCTCAAAATTGGCAAAAATCAACATCCTTTAATTTTCACGGCGCGTTTTATGAACGTTCTTGCGAATTTCAACAAAACGAAGCCTCAAATCGAAAAATGATCTTCAGCATAGTAATCGTCATAAAATTTCGAGTTAATACGCTAGTTTTCACAAGATTTGGTGTCCGGTCGAAATATGAAGGTTTAGGAGTTTAATTCTTACGTTTTTGACAAGAAAAATGTAATGAGGTTAAACTCTCATATCTCCGATAATATGGCGAAATTCTTTAATCTGGAGGAATACTTAAACCTGGTTTACAATATTTTAAACTAATTTTATATCGTCATTTGTCTGATTTCGGCGAAAACAAGCTTCTTAGGCGTATTTGGTGATTCTGGTGTGTTTTCCACATCTCTCTAATTAAGTCATCTTTAAAAGGCTGTATCGCATTGACTTTTTGCTCTGCGATGCTCTAATCTGCACGATGGACGCTAGTTTTCGGAAGAATCGACGTACGCTCAAAATTGGCAAAAATCAACATCCTTTGATTTTCACGGCGTGTTTTATGAACGTTCTTGCGAATTTCAAGAAAACGAAACCTCAGATCGAAAAATGATCTTCAGCATAGTAATCGTCATGAAATTTCGTGTTAGGACGTTAGTTTTAGGAAGATTTTGTGTCCGTTCGAAATATGATGGTTTTGCAGTCTAATTCTTACGATTTTGACAAGAAAAATGTAATGACGTTAAACGCTCATATTAACGACAGAATGGCGAAATTCTTAATTCTGGAGAAATACTTAAACCTGGTTTACAATATTATGAACTTATTATATATCGTCATTTGTCTGATTTTTGCGAAAACAAGCTTCTTAGGCGTATTTGGTGATTCTGGTGTGATTTCCACATTTCTGTAATTGGGTCAATTTTAAAACGCAGTATCGCATTGACTTTTCTCTCTGCGATGCTCTAATCTGCACGATGGACGCTAGTTTTCGGAAGAATCGTCGTCCGGTCAAAATTGACAAAAATCAACATCTTTTGATTTTCACGGCGTGTTTTATGAACGTTCTTGCGAATTTCAAGAAAACGAAGCCTCAGATCGAAAACGATCTTCGGCATACTAATCGTCATGAAATTTCGAGTTAGGACGTTAGTTTTCAAAAGACTTGGTGTCCGGTCGAAATATGAAGGTTTTGCAGTTTAATTCTTACGTTTTTTACAAAAAAATGTAAATACGTTAAACGCTCACATTACCGACAATTTGGCAAAAATCTTAATTCTGAAGGAATACATAAACCTGGTTTACAATATTATGAACTTATCGTCATTTGACTGATTTCGGCGAAACCAAGCTTTTTAGGCGTATTTGTTGATTCTGGTGTGTTTTCCACATCTCTGCAATTGAGTCATCTTTAAAAGGCTTAATCGCATTGCCTTTTCGCTTTCCGATGCTCTAATCTCTGCGATGGATGAAGACTACTCTCGTCTTTGATTTCCCATATATGACTGCTATTTTGAGCACGAAAAAAGTAAAAACCACGCCGTCAAACTAGAGAATTTATGGGTGACAAATTGTGTATTTTTGAACGTTTTCGCGAATTGCAAGAAAACGAAATTTCAGATCGAAAAATGATCTTCAGCAAAGTAATCGGCATGAAATTTTCGATTAGGACGCTAGTTTTCGGAAGAATCGACTTCCGGTCGAAATTGGAAAATTTCAACAGCCTTTGATTTTCACAGCGTGTTTTATGAACGTTTTCGCGAATTTAAAGAAAACGAAGAATCAGATCGAAAAATGATCTTCAGTATAGTAATCGTCATGAAATTTCGAGTTAGGACGCTAGTTTTCAGACGATTTGGTGTTCTGTCGAAATTTGAAGGTTTTGCAGTCCAATTCTTACGATTTTGAGAAGAAAAATGTAATGAAGTTAAACGCTCATATTTTCGACACTATGGCGAATTTGTTAAATCTGGAGGAAAAACTTAAACCTGGTTCACAATATTATAAACTTCTTATTATATATCGTCATTTGACTAATTTTGGCGAAAACACGCTTTTTAGGCGTATTTGGTGATTCTTGTGTGTTTTCCACATCTCAGTAATTGAGTTATCTTTAAAAGGCTGTATGGCATTGACTATTCGCTTTGCGATGCTCTTATCTGCACGATAGATAGAGTACTCTGGTCTTTGATTTCGCATGTACGACTGCTATTTTGAGTGCGAAAAACGTAAAGGCAACGCCGTCAAAGTAAAGAATATATGGGTGGCAAATTGTGTATTTTTGAACGTTTTCGCGAATTGCAAGAAAACGAAACTTCAGATCGAAAAATGATCTTCAGCAAAGTAATCGGTATGAAATTTTGGATTAGGACGCTAGTTTTCGGAAGAATCAACGTCCGGTCAAAATTGGAAAATTTCAACGTCCTTTTATTTTCACGGCGTGTTTTATGAACGTTTTCGCGAATTAAAAGAAAACGAACAATCAGATCGAAAAATAATCTTCAGTATAGTAATCGTCATGAAATTTCGAGTTAAGACGTTAGTTTTCAGAAGATTTGGTGTCCGGTCGAAATTTGAAGATTTTGCAGTCCAATTCTTGCGATTTTGACAAGAAAAATGTAATGAGGTTAAACGCTCATATCTCCGACACAATTGCGAATTTCTTAAATCTGGAGGAATACTTAAACCTGGTTCACAATATTATAAACTTCTTAATATATATCGTCATTTGACTCATTTTGGCGAAAACACGCTTTTTAGGCGTATTTAGAGATTCTTATGTATTTTCCACATCTCTGTATTTAAGTCATCTTTAAAAGGTTTAATCGCATTGACTTTTCGCTTTGCGATGCACTAATCTGCACGATGGATAAAGAGAACTCTCGTGTTTGACTTCCCATGTACGACTGCTATTTTGAGCACGAAAAACTTAAAAACAACGCCGTCAAAGTAGAGAATTTATTTTTGAACGTTTACGCGAATTGCAAGAAAACGAAGCTTCAGATCGAAAAATGATCTTCAGCAAAGTAATCGGCATGAAATTTTGGATTATGACGCTAGTTTTCGGAAGAATCGACGTCCGGTCAAAATTGGAAAATTTCAACGTCCTTTTGAATTTGAAAAGATTTGGTGTCCACTCGAAATTTGAAGGTTTTGCAGTCCAATTCTTACGATTTTGAGAAGAAAAATGTAATGAGGTTCAACGCTCATATTTCCGACACTATGGCGAATTTGTTAAATCTGGAGGAAAAACTTAAACCTGGTTCACAATATTATAAACTTCTTATTATATATGGTCATTTGACTAATTTTGGCGAAAACACGCTTTTTAGGCGTATTTGGTGATTCTTGTGTGTTTTCCACATCTCTGTAATTGAGTCATCTTTAAAAGGCTCTATGGCATTGACTATTCGCTTTGCGATGCTCTAATCTGTACGATGGATGAAGAGGACTCTCGTCTTTGTTTTCCCATGTACGACTGGTATTTTGAGCACGAAAAACGAAAAAACAACGTCGTCAAATTAGAGAATTTATGGGTGTCAAATTTCGTATTTTTTAACGTTTTTGCGAATTGCAAGAAAACCAAGCCTCAGACTGAAAAATGATTTTCAGCGTATTTATCGTCATGAAAGTTCGAGTTAAGACGCTAGTTTTCAGAAGATTTGGTGTACGGTCGAAATATGAAGGTTTTGCAGTCCGATTCTTACGATTTTGACAAGAAAAATGTAATGAGGTTAAACGCTCATATCTCCGACACTATGGCGAATTTCTTAAATCTGGAGGAATACTTAAACCTGGTTCACAATATTATAAACTTCTTAATATATATCATGTGACTCATTTTGGCGAAAACACGTTTTATAGGCGTATTTGTTGATTCTGGTGTGTTTTCCACATCTCTGTAATTGAGTCATCTTTAAAAGGCTTAATCGAATTGACTGTTCGCTTTACGATGCTCTAATCTGCACGATGGATGAAGAGTACTCTCGTCTTTGATTTCCCATGTACGACTGGTATTTTGAGCACGAAAAACCAAAAAAACAACGACGTCAAAATAGAGAGTTTATGGGTGACAAATTGTGTATTTTTGAACGTTTTCGCGAATTACAAGAAAACGAAACTTCAGATCGAAAAATGATCTTCAGCAAAGTATTCGGCATGAAATTTTGAATTAGAACGCTAGTTTTCAAGAGATTTGGTATCCGCTCGAAATTTGAAGGTTTTGCAGGCCAATTCTTACGATTTTGACAAGAATAATGTAATGAAATTAAACGCTCAAATCTCCGACACAATGGCGAATTTCTAAAATCTGGAGGAATACATAAACCTGGTTCACAATATTATAAACTTCTTATTATATATCGTCATTTGACTCATTTTGGCGAAAACACCCTTTTTAGGCGTATTTGATGATTCTGGTGTTTTCCATATCTCTGTAATTGAGTCATCTTTGAAAGGCTGTATCGCGTTGACTTTTCGCTCTCCGATGCTATAATCTGCAAGATGGATGAAGAGTACTCTCGTCTTGGTTTTCCCATGTACGACTGGTATTTTGAGCACGAAAAACGTAAAAGCAACGCCGTCAAATTAGAGAATTTATAGGTGTCTAATTGCGTATTTTTGAACGTTTTCGCCAATTTCAAGAAAACCAAGCCTCAGATTGAAAAATGATTTTCAGCATAGTAATCGTCATGAAATTTCGAGTTAAAACGCTAGTTTTCAGAAGATTTGGTGTCCGATCGAAATTTGAAGGTTCCAATTCTTACGATTTTGACAAGAAAAATGTAATGAGGTTAAACGCTCATATCTTTGACACTATGGTTAATTTCTTTAATCTGGAGGAATACTTAAACTTGGTTTACAATATTATAAACTTTTTATATATCGTCATTTGACTCATTTTGGCTAAACACGCTTTTTAGGCATATTTGGTGATTCTGGTGTGTTTTCCATATCTCTGTAATTGAGTCATTTTTAAAAGGCTTTATCGCATTGACTTTTCGCTTTGCGATGCTCTAATCTGCACGATGGATGAAGAGAACTCTCGTCTTTGTTTTCCCATGTACGACTGGTAATTTGAGCACGATAAACGTAAAAACAACGCCGTCAAAGTAGAGAATTTATGGGTGACAAATTGTGTGTTTTTGAACGTTTTCGCGAATTGCAAGAAAACGAAGCTTTAGATCGAAAAATGATCTTCAGCAAAGTAACCGGCATGATATTTTGAATTAAGACGCTAGTTTTTGGAAAAATCGACGTCTGGTCTAAATTGGAAAATTTCAACAACCTTTGATTTTCATGGCGTGTTTTATGAACGTTTTCGCAAATTTCAAAAAAACGAAGCATCAGATCGAGAAATGATCTTCAGCATAGAAATCGTCATGAAATTTCGAGTTAGGACAATAGTTTTCAGAACATTTGGTGTCCGGTGGAAATTTGAAGGTTTTGCAGTCCAATTCTTACGATTTTGACAAGAAAAATGTAATGAGGTTAAACGCTCATATCTCCGACACTATGGCGAATTTCTTAAATCTGGAAGAATACTTAAACCTGGTTCACAATATTATCAATTTCTTATTATATATCGTCATTTCAGTCATTTTGGCGATAACACGCTTCTTAGGCGTATTTGGTGATTCTGGTGTGTTTTCCACATTCTGAAATTGAGTCATATTTAAGAGGCTTTATCGTATTGACTTTTCGCTTTGCGATGCTCTCATCAGCACGATGGATGAAGAGTACATTCGTCTTTGATTTCCCATGTACGACTGGTATTTTGAGCACGAAAAACGAAAAAACAACGCCCTCAAAATAGGGAGTTTATGGGTGACGAATTGTGTATTTTTGAACCTTTTCGCGAATTGCAAGAAAACGAAACTTCAGATCGAAAAATGATCTTCAGCAAGGTTATCGGCATGAAATTTTGAATTAGAAAGCTAGTTTTCAGGAGATTTGGTGTCCGGTCGAAATTTCAAGGTGTTGCAGTCCAATTCTTACGATTTTGACAAGAAAAATGTAATGAGGTTAAACGCTCATATCTCCGACACAATGGCGATTTTTTTAAATCTGGAGGAATACTTAAACCTGGTTCACAATATAATAAACATCTTATTATATATCGTCATTTGGGTCAATTTCGCGAAAACACGCTTTTTAGGCGTATTTGATGATTCTGGTTTTTTCAACGTCTCTTCGGATACGTTTAAATCTTTAAACGCCCCGTATCTCGGAATCTAAAAGCTCTAGGACGCTGAAATTTTCATGGTAGATACACAAGAATATTCTCGGTTCTCGAAGTTTCAAACGTATTTTTGGGGAATTTTTCATTAATTTTCAAATTTTAAAGCCTAATAAAGAAAAATGCTCAATACCATTTTAAGCGCCATCAAATTTCCCGTTGGGAAGGAGTTTTTCAATCTTTTTTACTTTGGAAACATGTTATAATCTTTAAACTTCCGTACCTCGGAATCTAAGAGCCCTAAGACGCTGTAATTTGCATGGTAGATACACAAGAATCTGCTCTGTTTTGGAAGTTTTAAACGTATTTTTGAGAAATTTTTCATTAATTTTCAAATTATAAAGCCTAATAAAGAAAAATACTCAATACAAAATACTCATTTGTAATCGCCGTCAAATTTTATTTTGGGAAGTAGCTTTTCAGTTCTTTTTACTTTGGAAACACGGTTAAATCTTTAAACACCCGTATCTCGTAATCAATGAGCCCTAGGACGCTGTACTTCTAATGGTAGATACACAAGAATCTGCTCTGTTTTCGAAATTTCAAACGTATTTTTGAGGAATTTTTAATTAATTTTCCAATTTCAAAGCCTAATAAAGGAAAATGCTCAATACCATTGTAATCGCCGTCAAATTTCCTGTTGGGAAGGAGCTTTTCAGATCTTTTTTTCTTTGGAAACATGTTGAAATCTTTAAACACCCTTATCTCAGAATCTAAGAGCCCCAGGACGCTGAAAATTGCATGGTAGATACACAAGAATCTGCTCGGTTTTCGAAGTTTCAAATGTATTTTTGAGGAATTTTAGATTAATTTTCAAATTGTTAAGCCTAATAGAGGAAATTGCTCAATACCATTGTAATCGCCGTCAAATTTCCTGTTGGGAAGGAGCTTTTCAGATCTTTTTTACTTTGGAAACATGTTGAAATCTTTAAACGCCCTTATCTCGGAATCTAAGAGCCCCTGGACGCTGAAATTTGCATGGTAGATACACAAGAATGTGCTCTGTTTTCGAAGTTTCAAACGTATTTTTGAGGAATTTTTTATTAATTTTCAAATTTTAAAGCCTAATAAAGGAAAATGCTCAATACCATTCTAATCGCCGTCAAATTTCCTGTTGGGAAGGAGCTTTTCAGGGCTTTTTTACTTTGGAAACATGTTTAAATTTTTAAACGCCCGTATCTCGGAATCTATGAGCCCTAGGACGCTCAAATTCTCATGGTAGATACACAAGATAGTGCTGTTTTCGAAGTTTCAAACGTATTTTTGAAAAATTTTCATTAATATTCAAACTTTAAAGCCTAATAAAGGAAAATGCTCAATACCATTTTAGGCGCCATCAAATTTCCCGTTGGGAAGGAGTTTTTCAATCTTTTACTTTGGAAACATGTTTAAATCTTTAAACGCCCGTATCTCGGAATCTAAGAGCCCTAGGACGCTAAAATTTGCATAGTAGATACTCAAGAATCTGCTCTGGTTTCGAAGTTTCAAACGTATTTTTGAGCAATTTTTCAAAATTTTTCACATTGTAAAGAATAATAAAGGAAAATGCTCAATACCATTTTTCTCGCCGTCAAATTTCCTGTTGGAAAGCAGCTTTTCAGAACTTTTGTACTGTGGAAACATGTTTAAATCTTTAAACGCCCGTATATCGGAATCTAAGAAACCTTGAACGCTGAAATTCTAATGGTAGATACACAAGAATCGGCTCTGTTTTCAAAGTTTCAAACGTACTTTTGAGAAAATTTTTATTAATTTTCAAATTTTAAAGCCTAATAAAGGAAAATGCTGAATACCATTGTAATCGCCGTCAAATTTCCTCTGGGAAGGAGCTTATCAGATCTTTTTTACTTTGGAAAAATTTTGAAATCTTTAAACGCCCGTATCTCGGAATCTATGACCGTTGGACATTCAAATTCTAATGGTAGATACACAAGATACTGCTGTTTTCGAAGTTTCAAACGTATTTTTGAGGAATTTTCATTAATTTTCAAATTTTAAAGCCTAATAAAGAAAAATGCTCAATACCATTTTAAGCGCCATCAAATTTCCCGTTGGCAAGGAGTTTTTCAATCTTTTTTACTTTGGAAACATGTTTTAATCTTTAAACTTTCGTACCTCGGAATCTACGAGCCCTAAGACGCTGTAATTTGCATGGTAGATACACAAGAATTTGCTCTGTTTTGGAAGTTTCAAACGTATTTTTGAGAAATTTTTCATTAATTTTCAAATTATAAAGCCTAATAAAGAAAAATACTCAATACCATTTGTAATCGCCGTCAAATTTCTTTTTGGGAAGTAGCTTTTCAGTTCTTTTTACGTTGGAAACACGGTTAAATCTTTAAACACCCGTATCTCGTAATCAATGAGCCCTAGGACGCTGTACTTCTAATGGTAGATACACAAGAATCTGCCCTGTTTTCGAAATTTTAAACGTATTTTTGAGGAATTTTAAAATAATTTTCATATTTTAAAGCCTAATAAAGGAAAATGCTCAATACCATTGTAATCGCCGTCAAATTTTCGGTTGGGAAGGAGCTTTTCAATCTTTTTTACTTTGGAAACATGTTTAAAACTTTAGACGCCCGTAGCTCGGAATCTAAGACGCCCCAGGACGCTGAAATTCTCATGTTAGATACACAAGAATCTGCTCAGTTTTGGAAGTTTCAAACGTATTTTTGAGGAATTTTTAAATAATTTTCAAATTATAAGCCTAATAAAGTAAAATGCTCAATACCATTGTAATCGCCGTCAAATTTCTGTTGGGAAGAAGCTTTTCAGATCTTTTTTACTTAGGAAAGATGTTTAAATCTTTAAACGCCCGTATCTCGGAATCTAAGAGCCCCAGGACGCAGAATTTGGGTGGTAGATACACAAGAATCTGCTCTGTTTTCGAAGTTTCAAACATATTTTTGAGGAATTTTCTATTAATATACAAATTTCAAAGCCTAATTAAGGAAAATTTTCAATACCATTGTAATCGCCGTCAAATTTCTTGTTGGGAAGAAGCTTTTCAGATCTTTTTTACTTTCGAAATATGTTTAGATCTTTAAACGCCCGTATCTCGCAATATAAAAGCCCTAGGACGCTAAAATTTCATGTTAGATACACAAGAATCAGCGATGTTTTGTAAGTTTCAAACGTATTATTGAAGAATTTGTCATTAATTTTCAAATTTTTAAGCCTAATAAAGGAAAATGCTCAATACCATCGTAATCGCCATCAAATTTCTGTTGGGAAGAAGCTTTTCAGATCTTTTTTACTTTGGAACGAAGTTTAAATCTTTAAACGCCCGTATCTCGGAATCTAACAGACCTACAACGCTGAAATTTGCATCGTAGTTACACAAAATTGTCCTCTGTTTTCGAAATTTTAAACGTATTTTTTGAGGAATTTTAATTAATTTTCAAATTTCAAAGCCTAATAAAGGAAAATGCTCAATACCATTGTAATTGCCGTCAAATTTCCTGTTGGGAAGGAGCTTTTCAGATCTTTTTTTCTTGGAAACATGTTGAAATCTTTTAACACCCTTATCTCAGAATCTAAGAGCCCCAGGACGCTGAAAATTGCATGGTAGATACACAAGAATCTGCTCGGTTTTCGAAGTTTCAAATGTATTTTTGAGGAATTTTAGATTAATTTTCAAATTGTTAAGCCTAATAGAGGAAATTGCTCAATACCATTGTAATCGCCGTCAAATTTCCTGTTGGGAAGGAGCTTTTCAGATCTTTTTTACTTTGGAAACATGTTGAAATCTTTAAACGCCCTTATCTCGGAATCTAAGAGCCCCTGGACGCTGAAATTTGCATGGTAGATACACAAGAATGTGCTCTGTTTTCGAAGTTTCAAACGTATTTTTGAGGAATTTTTTATTAATTTTCAAATTTTAAAGCCTAATAAAGGAAAATGCTCAATACCATTCTAATCGCCGTCAAATTTCCTGTTGGGAAGGAGCTTTTCAGGGCTTTTTTACTTTGGAAACATGTTTAAATTTTTAAACGCCCGTATCTCGGAATCTATGAGCCCTAGGACGCTCAAATTCTCATGGTAGATACACAAGATAGTGCTGTTTTCGAAGTTTCAAACGTATTTTTGAAAAATTTTCATTAATATTCAAACTTTAAAGCCTAATAAAGGAAAATGCTCAATACCATTTTAGGCGCCATCAAATTTCCCGTTGGGAAGGAGTTTTTCAATCTTTTACTTTGGAAACATGTTTAAATCTTTAAACGCCCGTATCTCGGAATCTAAGAGCCCTAGGACGCTAAAATTTGCATAGTAGATACTCAAGAATCTGCTCTGGTTTCGAAGTTTCAAACGTATTTTTGAGCAATTTTTCAAAATTTTTCACATTGTAAAGAATAATAAAGGAAAATGCTCAATACCATTTTTCTCGCCGTCAAATTTCCTGTTGGAAAGCAGCTTTTCAGAACTTTTGTACTGTGGAAACATGTTTAAATCTTTAAACGCCCGTATATCGGAATCTAAGAAACCTTGAACGCTGAAATTCTAATGGTAGATACACAAGAATCGGCTCTGTTTTCAAAGTTTCAAACGTACTTTTGAGAAAATTTTTATTAATTTTCAAATTTTAAAGCCTAATAAAGGAAAATGCTGAATACCATTGTAATCGCCGTCAAATTTCCTCTGGGAAGGAGCTTATCAGATCTTTTTTACTTTGGAAAAATTTTGAAATCTTTAAACGCCCGTATCTCGGAATCTATGACCGTTGGACATTCAAATTCTAATGGTAGATACACAAGATACTGCTGTTTTCGAAGTTTCAAACGTATTTTTGAGGAATTTTCATTAATTTTCAAATTTTAAAGCCTAATAAAGAAAAATGCTCAATACCATTTTAAGCGCCATCAAATTTCCCGTTGGCAAGGAGTTTTTCAATCTTTTTTACTTTGGAAACATGTTTTAATCTTTAAACTTTCGTACCTCGGAATCTACGAGCCCTAAGACGCTGTAATTTGCATGGTAGATACACAAGAATTTGCTCTGTTTTGGAAGTTTCAAACGTATTTTTGAGAAATTTTTCATTAATTTTCAAATTATAAAGCCTAATAAAGAAAAATACTCAATACCATTTGTAATCGCCGTCAAATTTCTTTTTGGGAAGTAGCTTTTCAGTTCTTTTTACGTTGGAAACACGGTTAAATCTTTAAACACCCGTATCTCGTAATCAATGAGCCCTAGGACGCTGTACTTCTAATGGTAGATACACAAGAATCTGCCCTGTTTTCGAAATTTTAAACGTATTTTTGAGGAATTTTAAAATAATTTTCATATTTTAAAGCCTAATAAAGGAAAATGCTCAATACCATTGTAATCGCCGTCAAATTTTCGGTTGGGAAGGAGCTTTTCAATCTTTTTTACTTTGGAAACATGTTTAAAACTTTAGACGCCCGTAGCTCGGAATCTAAGACGCCCCAGGACGCTGAAATTCTCATGTTAGATACACAAGAATCTGCTCAGTTTTGGAAGTTTCAAACGTATTTTTGAGGAATTTTTAAATAATTTTCAAATTATAAGCCTAATAAAGTAAAATGCTCAATACCATTGTAATCGCCGTCAAATTTCTGTTGGGAAGAAGCTTTTCAGATCTTTTTTACTTAGGAAAGATGTTTAAATCTTTAAACGCCCGTATCTCGGAATCTAAGAGCCCCAGGACGCAGAATTTGGGTGGTAGATACACAAGAATCTGCTCTGTTTTCGAAGTTTCAAACATATTTTTGAGGAATTTTCTATTAATATACAAATTTCAAAGCCTAATTAAGGAAAATTTTCAATACCATTGTAATCGCCGTCAAATTTCTTGTTGGGAAGAAGCTTTTCAGATCTTTTTTACTTTGGAAACATGTTGAAATCTTTAAACGCCTTTATGTCGGAATCTAAGAGCCCCATGACGCTGAAATATGCATGGTAGATACACAAGAATCTGCTCTATTTTCGATGTTTCAAACGTATTTTTTAAAAATTTTTCATTATTTTTAAAATTTTAAGACCTAATAAAGGAAAATGTTCAATACCATTGTAATCACCGTCAAATATCCTGCTGGGAAGGAGCTTTTCAAATGTTTTTTACTTTCGAAATATGTTTAGATCTTTAAACGCCCGTATCTCGCAATATAAAAGCCCTAGGACGCTAAAATTCTCATGTTAGATACACAAGAATCTGCGATGTTTTGTAAGTTTCAAACGTATTATTGAAGAATTTTTCATTAATTTTCAAATTTTTAAGCCTAATAAAGGAAAATGCTCAATACCATCGTAATCGCCGTCAAATTTCTGTTGGGAAGAAGCTTTTCAGATCTTTTTTACTTTGGAACGAAGTTTAAATCTTTAAACGCCCGTATCTCGGAATCTAACAGACCTACAACGCTGAAATTTGCATCGTAGTTACACAAAATTGTCCTCTGTTTTCGAAGTTTCAAACGTATTTTCAAGGAATTTTTTATTAATTTTCAAACTTTAAAGCCTAATATAGGAAAATGCTCAATACCATTGTAGTCGCCGTAAAATTTCCTGTTGGGAAGGAGTTTTTCAGATCCATTTTAACCTATGTTTAAATCTTAAAACACCAGTATCTCAGAATCTAAGAGACCTAGTACGCTGAAATTTGCATGGTAGATACAAAAAAATGTTCTCGGTTTTCGAAGTTTTAAACGTATTTTTGAGGAATTTTTCATTAATTTTCAAATTTTAAAGCCTAATTAAAGAAAATGCTCAATACCATTTTAATCGCCGTCAAATTTCCTGTTGGGAAGGAGCTTTCCAGGACTTTTTTTGGAAACATGTTTAAATCTTTCAAACGCCCGTATCACGGAATTTATGAGCCCTAGGACGCTTAAATTCACATGGTAGATACACAAGAATCTGCTGTTTTCGAAGTTTTAAAAGTGTTTTTCAGTAATATTCATTAATTTTCAAATTTTAAAACCAAATTAAAGAAAATGTCAAAACCATTGTAAGCGCCGCCAAATTCCATGTTAGGAAGCAGCTTCTCAATCATTTTTACTTTGGAAACGTTTAAATCTTTAAACGCCCGTATCTCGGAATCTAAGAGCCCTAGGACGCTGAAATTTGCATGTTAGATACACAAGAATATGCTCTGTTTACGAAGTTTCAAACGTATTTTTGGGGAATTTTATATCAATTTTCAAATTTTAAAGCCTAATTAAATAAAATGTTCAATACCATTGTAATCGCCGTCAAATTTCCTGTTGGGAAGCAGCATTTCAATCCTTTTTACTTTGGAAACGTTTAAATCTTTAAACGCTCGTATCTCGGAATCTAAGAGCCCTAGGACGCTGAAACTTGCAGGGTAGATACAAAAGAATCTGCTCTGTTTTCGAAATTTCAAACGAATTTTTGAGCAATTTTTCATTAATTTTCAAATTTTAAAGCCTAATCAAGGCAAATGCTCAATACCATTGTAATCGCCGTCAAATTTCCTGTTGGGAAGGAGCTTTTAAGATCCATTTAACCTATGTTTAAATCTTTAAGCGCCCGTATCTCGGAATCTAAGAGACCTAGGACGCTGAAATTTCGTGGTAGATACACGAAAAAATTTCCTCTGTTTTCGAAGTTTCAAACGTATTTTTGAGGAATTTTCATTAATTTTTAAATTTTAAAGCCTAATTAAAGAAAATGCTCAATACCATTGTAATCGCCTGCGAATTTCCTGTTGGGAATAAGCTTTTAAGCTCATTTAACTTTGGAAACATGTTCAAATCTTTAAACGCCCGTATCTCGGAATCTATAGCCATAAGACGCTGAAATTATCATGGTAGGTAGACAAGAATTTGCTCGGTTTTCGAAGTTTCAAACGTATTTTTGGGGAATTTTTTATCAATTTTCAAATTTTAAAGCCTAATTAAATAAAATGTTCAATACCATTGTAATCGCCGTCAAATTTCCTATTGGGAAGCAGCATTTCAATCTTTTTTACTTTGGAAACGTTTAAATCTTTAAACGCTCGTATCTCGGAATCTAAGAGTCCTAGGACGCTGAAATTTGCATGGTAGTTACAAAAGAATCAGCTCTGTTTTCGAAGTTTCAAACGTATTTTTGAGCAATTTTTCATTAATTTTCAAATTTTAAAGCCCAATCAAGGCAAATGCTCAATACCATTGTAATCGCCGTCAAATTTCCTGTTGGGAAGGAGCTTTTAAGATCCATTTAACCTATGTTTAAATCTTTAAGCGCCCGTATCTCGGAATCTAAGAGACCTAGGACGCTGAAATTTCGTGGTAGATACACGAAAAAATTTCCTCTGTTTTCGAAGTTTCAAACGTATTTTTGAGGAATTTTCATTAATTTTTAAATTTTAAAGCCTAATTAAAGAAAATGCTCAATACCATTGTAATCGCCTACGAATTTCCTGCTGGGAATAAGCTTTTAAGCTCATTTAACTTTGGAAACATGTCCAAATCTTTAAACGCCCGTATCTCGGAATCTATAGCCATAAGACGCTGAAATAATCATGGTAGGTAGACAAGAATCTGCTCGGTTTTCGAAGTTTCAAACGTATTTTTGAGGAATTTTTCATTAATTTTCAAATTTTAAACCCTAATAAAGGAAAATGCTCAATACCATTGTAATCGCCGTCAAATTTCCTGTTGGGAAGGAGCTTTTCAATCTTTTAACTTTGGAAACATGTCCAAATTTTTAAACGCCCGTATCTCGGAATCTATAGCCATAAGACGCTGAAATTCATGGTAGGTAGACAAGAATCTGCTCGGTTTTCGAAGTTTCAAACGTATTTTTGAGGAATTTTTCATTAATTTTCAAATTTTAAAATCCTAATTAAAGAAAATGCTCAATACTATTGCAATCGCCGTCAAATTTCCTGTTGGGAAGGAGCTTTTCAATCTTTTTTACTTTGGAAACATGTTTAAATTTTTAAACGCCCGTATCTCGGAATCTAAGAGCCCCAGGAAGCAGAAATTTGGATGGTAGATACACAAGAATCTGCTCTGCTTTCGAAGTTTCAAACGTCTTTTGAAAAAGTTTTTAAAAATTTCAAAATTTTAAAGCCTAATAAAGGAAAATGCTCAATACCATTGTAATCGCCGTCAAATTTCCTGTTGGGAAGGAGCTTTTCTGATCCATTTTAACCTATGTTTAAATCTTTAAACGCCCGTACCTCGGAATCTAGATGACCTAGGACGCTAAAATTTGCATGGTAGATACACAAAAATGTCCTCTGTTTTCTGTGAGCCCTAGGGCCTGAAATTCTCATGGTAGATACACAAGAATCTGCTCTGTTTTCGAAGTTTCAAACGTATTTTTGAGAAATTTTTCATTAATTTTCAAATTTTAAAGCCTAATTAATAAAAATGCTCAATACTATTGTAATCGTCGTCAAATTTCCTGTTGGGAAGGAGCTATTCAATCTTTTTTACTTCGGAAACATGTTGAAATCTTTAAACGCCCGTATCTCGGAATCAATGAGCCCCACGATGCAGAAATTTGGATGGTAGATACACAAGCATCTGCTCTGTTTTGGAAGTTTCAAACGTATTTTTGAGGAATTTTTCATTAATTTCCAAATTTTAAAGCCTAATAAAGAAAATGCTCAATACCATTGTAATCACCGTGAAATTTTCGTTTGGGAAGGAGCTTTTCAGATCCATTTTAACCTATGTTTAAATTTTTAAACGCCCGTATCTCGGAATCTAAGAGACCTAGGACGCTGAAATTTGCATGGTAGATACACAAAAATTGTCCTCATTTCTCGAAGTTTCAAGCGTACTTTTGGAGAATTTTTCATTAATTTTCAAATTATAAAGCCTAATATAGGAAAATGCTCAATACCATTGTAATCGTCGTCAAATTTCCTGTTGGGAAGGAGCTTTTCTGATCCATTTTAACCTATGTTTAAATCTTTAAACGCCCGTATCTCGAAATCTAAGAGACCTAGGACGCTGAAATTTGCATGGTAGATACACAAAAATGTCCTCTGTTTTCGAAGTTTCAAACGTTTTTTTGAGAAATTTTTCATTAGTTTTCAAATTTTAAAGCCTAATTAAAGAAAATGCTCAAGACCATTGTAATCGCCGTCATATATCCCTCTTGGAAGGAGCTTTTCACATGTTTTTACTTTGGAAATGTGTTTAAATTATTAACGCCCTTATCTCGGAATCTAAGAGCCCCAGGACGCTGAAATTTGCATGGTAGATACACAAGAATCTGCTCTGTTTTCAAACATTCAAACGTATTTTTGAGAAATTTTTCATTAATTTTCAAATTTTAAAGCCTAATTAAAGAAAATGTCCAATACCATTGTAATCGCCGTCAAATTTCCTGTTGGGAAGGAGCATTTCAATCTTATTTACTTTGGAAACATGTTAAAATCTTTAAACCCCCTATCTCGGAATCTAAGGGACCTAGGACGCTGAAATTCTAATGGTAGATACACAAGAATCTGCTCTGTTTTCGAAGTTTCAAACATATTTTTGAGGAATTTTTCATTATTTTAAATTTTAAAGCCTAATTAAAGAAATTGTTAAAAACCATTGTAATTGTCGTCAAATTTTCTGTTGGGAAGGAGCTTTTCAGGTCTTTTTTACTTTGGAAACATGTTGAAATTATTTAACGCCCGTATCTCGGAATCTATGAGCCCTAGGACACTGAAATTTTCATGGTAGATACACAAGAATCTGCTGTTTTCGATGTTTCAAACGTGTTTTTGAGGAATTTTCATTAATTTTCAAATTTTAAAGCCTATTAAAGGAAAATGCTCAATACCATTGTAATCGCCGTCAAATTTCCTGTTGGGAAGGGGCATTTCAGATTTTTTACTTTGAAAACCTGCTTAAATCTATAAACGGCAGTATCTCGGAATCTAAGAGCCCTAGGACGCTGAAATTTGCATGGTAGATACACAAGAATATGCTCGGTTTTCGAAGTTCATATGTATTGTTCAGGAATTTTTTTATTAATTTTCAAATTTTAAAGCCTAACTAAAGAAAATGCTCAATTCCATTGTAATCGCCCTCAAATATTCTGTTGGGAAGGAGCTTTTCAGATCTTTTTTATTTTGGAAACATGTTTAAATCTTTAAACGTCCGTATATCGGAATCTAAGAGACCTAGGACGCTGAAATTCTTATAGTAAATGGACAATAATCTGCTCTGTTTTCGAAGTTTTAAACGTATTTTTGAGGAATTTTTCATTAATTTTAAAATTTTAAAGGCTAATAAAGGAAAATGCTCAATACCATTGTAAGCGCCGTCCAATTCCCTGTTGGGAAAGAGCTTTTCAATCTTTTTTACTTTGGAAACATGTTTAAATATTTAAACGCCCGTATCTTGGAATCTAAAAGTTGAGGATGCTGAAATTTGCATGGTAGATACACAAGAATCTGCTCTGTTTTTCGATGTTTCAAACACACAACACACAACACTTAACACACAACACTTAACATACAACACACAACACACAACACACGACACACGACACACGATAAACGACACGACACGACACACGACACGACACACAACTCACAACACACAACACACAACACACAACACACAACACACCACACACGAAACACGACACGACACACAACACACAAGACACAACACACAACACGACACACGACAGTCGACACGACACACAACACACAACACACAACACACATCACACATCACACAACACACAACACACAACACAAACACACAACACAAACACACAACACCAACACACAACACAAACTTACAACACAAACACACAACACAAACACACAACACACATCACACATCACACAACACACAACACACAACACAACACACAACACAGAACAGACAACACACAACAAACAAAACACACAACACACAACTCACAACACACAACACACAACACACAGCACACAACACACAACAGACAACACTTAACACACAACACACAACACACAACACAAAACACACGACACACGACACACGACACGACACACAAGACACAACACACAACTCACAACACACAACACACAAGACACAACACACAACACACAACACCAACACAACACACAACACCACACACACGACAAGACACACAACACACAACACCACACACACGATTAGACACACAACACACAACACAACACACACAGAACACACACAGAACACACACAGAACACACACAGAACACACACAGAACACACACAGAACACAAACAGAACACACAGAACACACACAGAACACACACAGAACACACACAGAACACACACAGAACACACACAGATCACACACAGATCACACACAGAACACAGAACACACACAGAACACACACAGAACACACACATACACAGGACGCTAGTTTTCAGAAGAATCGACGTCTGGTCGAAATTGGAAAAATTAAAAATCCAATGATTTTCATGGCGTGTTTTAAGAACGTTTACGCGAATTTGATAAAAACGAAGCCTCAGATCGAAAAATGATCTTTAGCATAGTAATCGTCATGAAATTTCGAGTTAGGACTCTTAGTTTTCAGAAGATTTGGTGTCCTGTCGAAATTTGAAGGTTTTTCAGTCCAATTTTTACGATTTTGACAACAAAAATGTTATGACGTTAAACGCTCATATCTCTAACACTATGACGAAATTCTTAAATCTGGAGGCCAGCCACCAAATCTGAAAACTAGCGTCCTAACTCGAAATTTCATGACGATTACTATGTTGAAGTTCATTTTCCGATCTGAGGCTTCGTTTTCTTCAAATTCGCGAAAACGTTCATAAAACACGCCGTGAAAATCAATGGATTTTGAATTTTTCCAATATCGACCGGACGTCGATTCTTCTGAAAACTAGCGTCATAATTCAAAATTTCCTGCCGATTACTTTGCTTAAGATCATTTTTTATCTAAAGCTTCTTTTCCTCAAATCGCCAAAACGTTCAAAAATACGCAATTTGACACCCATAGGTTCCCTAATTAAACGGCGTGGTTTTTACGTTTTTCGTGTTCAAGATACCAGTCGTACATGGGAAAACAAAGATAAGAGTACTCCTCATCCATCGTGCAGATTACAGCATCGCAGAGCGAAAAGTCAATGCGATACAGCCTTTCAAAGATGACTCAATTAGAGAATTGTGGAAAACACACCAGAATCACCAATACGCCTAAAGAGCGTATTTTCGCCAAAATGAGTCAAGTGACGATATATAAGAAGAAGTTCATAATATTCTGAACCAGGCTGGCCTCCAGATTTAAGAATTTTGCCATAGTGTTAGAGTTATTAGCGTTTAACGTTATTACATTTTTCTTGTCAAAATCGTAAGAATTGGACTGTAAAACCTTCAAATTTCGACCGGACACCAAATCTGAAAACTAGCGTCCTAACTCGAAATTTCATGACGATTACTATGCTGAAGATCATTTTTGCGATCTGTGGCTTCGTTTTCTTCAAATTCACGAAAAAGTTCATAGAACACGCCGTGAAAATCAATGGATTTTGAATTTTTCAAATTTCGACCGGACGTCGATTCTTCTTCAAACTAGCGTCCTGATTCAAAATTAATGCCGATTCCTTTGCTGAAGATAATTTTTCGATGTGAAGCTTCGTTTTCTTGCAATTAGCGAAAACGTTCAAAAATACGCAATTTGACACCCATAAGTTGTCTTATTTGCCGGCATTTATTTTATGTTTTTCGCGCTGAAAATACCAGTCGTACATGGGAAAACAAAGACGAGAGTACTCTTCATCCATCGTGCAGATTGGAGCATCGCAGAGTGAAAAGTCAATGCTATTCAGCATTTCAAAGATGACTCAATTAGAGAATTGTGGAAAACACACCAGAATCACCAATACGCCCAAAAAGCGTATTTTCACCAAAATGAGTCAAATGATATATAATAAGAAGTTCATATTCTGAACCAGTCTGGCCTCTAGATTTAAGAATTTCGCCATAGTGTTGGAGATATGAGCGTTTATCATCATTACATTTTTCTTGTCAAAATCGTAAGAATTGGACTGTAAAACCTTCAAATTTCGACAGGACACCAAATCTTCTGAAAACTAGCGTTCTAACTCGAAATTTCATGACGATTACTATGCTGAAGATCATTTTTCGATCTGAGGCTTCATTTTCTTAAAGTTCGCGAAAACGTTAAAAAAATGCAATTTGAGACTAATGTGTTCTCTACTTTGACGGCGTTGTTGTTACGTTTTTCGTGCTCAAAATACCAGTTGTACATAGAAAAACAAAGACAAGAGTACTCTTCATCCATCGTGCAGATTTAAGCATCGCAGAACGATTAGTCAATGCGGTATAGCCTTTCAAAAACTACTCTATCTGAGAATTGTGGAAAACACACCAGAATCACCAAAGCGCCTAAAAAGCGTATTTTCGCCAAAATGAGTCAAATGACGATATTTTATAAGAAGTTCATAATATTTAGAACCAGGGTGGCTTCCAGAACTGAGAATTTCGCCATAGTGTTGGAGATATGAACATATAACCTCATTCCATTTTTCTTGTCAAAATCGTAAAAATTGGACTGTTTAACCTTCAAATTTCGACCGGACGCCGAATCTTCTGAAAACAAGCGTCCTAACTCGAATTTATATGACGATTACTATGCTGTAGATCATTTTTCGATCTGAGGCTTTGTTTTCTTGAAATTCGCGAAAACGTTCATAAAAAAACGCCGTGAAAATCAATGGTCCCCCCCACGTTGAATTTTTCCAATTTCGACAGGACGTCGATTCTTCCGAAAATTAGCGGCCTAATTCGAAATTTCATGCCGATTACTTTGCTGAAGATCATTTTTCGATCTGAGGCTTCGTCTTCTTGAAATTCGCGAAAACGTTCCTAAAATACGCCGTGAAAATCAATGCCGCCCCCTGTTGAATTTTTTAAATTTCGACCGGACACCGAAACGTCTGAAAACTAGCGTCCTTACTCGAAATTTAATGGCGGATACAATGCTAAATATAATTTTTCGTTCGTTGGCTCGTTTTCTTGGAATTTGCGAAAATGTTTATAAATTACGCCGTAAAAATCAATTGATCCTTCCTGTTGAATTTTTCAAAATTCGACCGGACTCCGAAACTTTTGAAAACTAGCGTCTTAACTCGAAATTTAATGGCGATTACCGTCGTGAAGATCGTGAAGAGGCTTCGTTTTCTTTAAATTGGCGAAAACGTTCATAAAACACGATATTTTAGACCAAAAGGCAGTGTATATTGTGGCCGTTCTTATTACGTTTCCCGAGCCTAAAATACCAGTCAAATACGTGAACAAACAGAAGAGTACTCTTCATCTGCCGTGCAGAGTTCAGCCTCGCAGTGCGAATAGTTTAGGAGATACAGGAAGCCTAATATGACTGTATTTTAGAAATATTGAAAATAAACTTAAATGGGGAAAACCGTCATTAAGCTGTATGTTTCGTCTGAATGAGGCAAATGACGAAGTTTTTTGAAATTTCTCAATCTCCTGAAGGCGGCGGTGCTTAAAATTTGCAAAGTTTGCAATAGTTTAGGAGATATGAAAGTTTTAATTTAATGAGGTTTTTAATGGTAAAATCGTAAAAATGAATGGAGCTTCCTCCTGTTGAATTTTTTAAATTTCGACCGGAGACCGATACTGAAAACTAGCGTCCTAACTCGAAATTTAATGGCGATTACAATGCTGAAGATCGTTTTTCGTTCTGATGCTTCCTTTTCTTGAAATTAGCGAAAACGTTCTTAATGTAGCGTCGTGTCGCTAAAACCAACGTGGGCAAGCCGCGTGGTGCCCACCGGATGCAGAGACAATGGCAGAAGCTATGATGCACAGGGTTTTTCCGACGGGGTGTGCGGGCGTTAGGGTGGAGCAATGGAGGCGGCGGGCATCGTCGTGAGGGCTATTTAAGGGCTGTGGAACCATAGCTCTTCCTTCTTTGAGACAGCGCATCGGTAGCATAGGTCGTCCGTGAGAGGTGCGTGCGTGCGCGCTGGAAGGATCCGGCAGTTATTGTCGTGACTAGTGAGACATGTAGTCGGTCTCAGGGCAGGCGGTATTACGCACGGCGAAACATTAGGTCGTTTGTTCGGTGTGGTAGCCGTTGTAAATATCTCTCCTAGCAGTGGGGTCTATTTAGTTAGTTAATTGTATACAGTGCATTTGTTATTTGTGACTACGGTCTTAATTGTAAATAAACCTGCTGTTATTACAACCCACTCTCGTCTGTGTACTAATTACACCCGTTTGACGCCACAGACGAAGGAGTGATTAAAATGGGAGCGGATTAAGTGAATCCGGTAAGGATTGTGATGAAAATGGTAGCAGCGGATTAAGAGAACCCGGTAAGCATTGCTGTGGGCGTTTTTGCAGTAGGTATTGATTAAAAGGGTGGCAGCGGATTAAGAGAATCCGGGGCTCGAGCAAGCCAAGAGTAGCGTTGTAGGCACCGAGTAAGGGAACGGGGCCGAGGTAATGCAAGCGTGTATGCTTTACCTAGCATCACGTGATGCGGCATTTTAGTACGAGTTGTTAGAAACGATGTAACAGTTAATAGCAACCGATAGCAACTCGGAGTGATTAAAATACTGCGGACGGAGCGACGCTTTAAGAAAGAAGTAGAAGTCGTACTGGACCGGTACGAGCACGCACGAGAACTACGCACAAGCACCAGAACGAGAGAAGCAGCCGGCAGACAACGCACGAGGTAAGTACGTTTTTCTGTGGAGCACGGCACTGGTTGGAGCTATGGCGTACTTAACTAGATTTAAAAAAGAAGGGATGATTAGAATTGCTAATGATTTGGGTATTGCATTACACGGGAGGGAAACCGTGATTAAATTAAAAGGTTTGATAACCAGCCATGAGGATTATGAGCAGGAATTTATTGAGGGTTTGGGTGAACAGCATCGCAAGGATATCGAGGAAGAGAGGGCGAAGGTAGAACGGGAGAAGGATAGGTCCGACCTGCTATGGACGTGTGTGCTTCAGCAACTCTGTATTGGAGTTGTGCTGTGGAGGAACATTATGTTTGACCAGTATATGTATTAGTAAGGTGTGTATCCTTTATATGACCTTGACTTAGATATACAGTATATAATGTATTTATTTAGTTATCTGTGTAATTATTTTTCTACATGTATGTTCATTCATGTTTTTTTATGTTGTTGTTCAGAGTTTGTCCTTATTTATTGTGATTGTGTTTTTTGTTTGTTAGCCCTGATGAAGGAATTAAATATTCCGAAACGTTGGTAAACTAATGTAATTTATTAATTGACCGATCCCGTGATCCATTATCCTACTACTTATTAACGGTCGTGATTTCTACAATGGTCAAGATGAAGCATATTAGGGAAACAGCGCATCAAAGATTAGAGGGCGAACAACAGAAAAGAAAAGTTGCGTATGACAAGAAGGCAGTTGTGAGAAATTTTAGTGTAGGCGACAAAGTATTGATCTTTGCTCCTAATAGAACAAAAAAACTGTCAGTTCAGTGGATGGGACCGGGAGAAATCACAGAAAAGGTTTCCGATGTAAATTATGTGGTAAGATTACCTAATAAGAGCTCCGGGAAAGTTTATCATGTGAATATGATAAAACCGTATCATCAAAGGATCATATCATAAAACCGTATCATCATACGTAAATTTTGTTGCGGAGAGTAGAAATGAAGGTGAGGCAACGGATGACGCGATCGATAAGTATGCGCTAAAGCTAGAAGCGGGCGACTTCGATGTCGAGTCAATGCTGGTAGGTACGGATGCTACACCGGAAATGCATGATAAACTAAAAGCATTAATTGTTCAATACAGGGACATTTTTTCTGACAAGCCAGGTTTGACTGAGAAGGTAGAAATGGATATCGAACTGATTGACAATATGGCGAAGGTTAGGAGTGCGCCTTATCGCACGTCTATGAGACAGAGTAAGATTTTACAAGAGGAGATTGCTAAAATGTTAAAGGACGGAATCATTGAATGCTCGGATTCTGATTTCGCGTCGCCCATGATTTTAGTAGAGGCTCCAGGCAAGAAACCCAGGCCATGTATCGATTATCGCAGGTTGAATAAAATTATTAAAACCGAATATTTTCCACTGCCTAGTCTAGACGAGAGAATCGAAACGGTAGCAGCTGCGAAAATAATATCAACTAGTGATTTGAGCAAAGGCTTTTGGCAAGTTAGGATGACGGAAAGAGCGCAGAGATATGCCACTTTCTGCACAAATTTCGGAAGTTACAAACCACTACGTATGCCTTTTGGGATTTAGAATGCACCTTTTGTGTGTAGTAAATTAATGGCGGCATTACTTCAGGATTGTTCGGAATTTGCTATTCCTTATATGGATGATATCGCAATCTTCAGTAATGATTAGTCGGATCACCTGCGTCATTTACGCAAGGTATTTCAAATATTAAGAGAGGCGAAACTTCACGTTCAGCCGGCGAAATGTAAGTATGCTCGCGGAATCGTAATGCTTTTGGGCTATGAAATTGGCAGGGGTCTTATGGAGCCGAACGAGGTAAAAGTATGCACGATTAAGGAATATCCGAGACCGAATACTAAAAAGGAAATTAGAAAATTTCTAGGATTAATTTCCTATTACAGGCGTTTTGTGCCGAGATTTTCGGAAGAGGCTGCGCCTCTCACAGATTTGTTAAGGGGAAGTACACGACAAGGGAAAATAGCATGGTCGCAAGAGTGTGAGAAGGCATTTGTAGAACTGCGGGAAGCTCTGTGCGGTGAACCGGTCATTCATGCGCCTGATTTCAGCAGGGAATTTTTAATGCAGTGCGACGCGTCCGACAGAGGGCGGGGGATTGTACTCTCTCAGTTAGATGAGGAAGGGAATGAAAATCCCGAGTTATTTCTTAGTAAGAAGTTTTCTCCTTCGGAAATGAAATTTTGTGTGACAGAGAAAGAATGTGCGACGATTATTTGGGAGCTACAGCGATTAAAGCATTATTTAGATGGGAATGTTTGCCTATAGGTAGAAACTGATTATAATCCTCTGGTTTGGTTGCAACAATGCTCCGGGAATAATCCCAGATTGATGCGATGGTCATTGGCAATTCAGCATCTGAATATTAATATTAAACATCGAAAGGGTAGTCAGAATGTGAACGCTGACATTCTTAGCCGTATGTACGAAAATCAGCTCCAGGCAGTGTCGGATTTTGCAGAGAGACGTACGTCCCTCGGCAACGCGTGTGATGTGAGTGCGCGACAAGAAAGTGCCGACACAGTTCATAAGAGTGAAACTGTTGCTGTAAAGCAAGTGTCTCAAAACAAAACAAAACACACGAGACAGCATCAGTGACATAGTGTGTTGTTGTGCGAGAAAGTGAAAAGAAGGAGTGAAGCAAAACGAACTTCCAGGAAATCAACTAAATGAAATGAACTTTTGCATAATTATATTCACGCAGAAGATAAAGATAAATTGTATATTATTAAATTTTGAATGTGTAAAGCAATTAGTAAGTTTATGTATGTGTAATGGATATAGACTCACAGAAGAATTGAAAACTGTATATAGTGGTGATGTGACGCAAGCCAAGGTGTGCATGCTTGTAAATTTGGTGAAAAGGTTATATTGCATCTTTGCTTCTGTCATATTTGGAAAGGTTATATTGCAGATTTGTTTATGTCCTATTTGGAAGAGTTATATGGTGGATTTGTTTGTTGTAATATTTTGGAAGGGCGTAGAAAAATTCTTGGCTACCACATCATGATGTTAGGAAATAGGGGTAATAGATGATTCTTGTTATTAAACTGATATAAGGACTAGAAAGGTAGGCTAGTAGGGTTGGAAAAAGGTAATGCATTTGATGTAATTAGTTAGGAAAGGCGCAGTTGTTTAAAATGTGAGCCAACTGGCCTAGGGCATTAAATTTTGGGGAATTTGTTCTGTGTTGTTGCAACTGCGAAAAAATTCCTGGGGGGGGGGGGTATATAGGAGTTTGTAGCGTCGTATCGCTGAAACCAACGTGGGCACGTAGCGTGGTGCCCACCAGATGCAGAGACAATGGCAGAAGCTATGACGCACGGGGTTTTTCCGGCGGGGTATGCGGGCGTTAGGGCGGAGCAATGGAGGCAGCGGGCATCATCGTGAGGGCTATTTAAGGGCTGTGGAACAATAGCTCTTCCTTCTTTGAGACAGCGCATCGGTAGCGTAGGTCGTCCGTGAGAGGCGCGTGGGCGCTGGAAGGAGCCGACAGCTATTGTCGTGACTAGTGAAACATGTAGTCGGTCTCAGGGCAGGCGGTACTACGCACGGCGAAACATTAGGTAGTATGTTCAGAGTGATAGCCGTTGTAAATATCTCTCCTAGCAGTAGGGTCTATTTAGTTAGTTAATTGTATACAGTACATTGGTTATTTGTGACTACGATCTTAATTGTAAATAAACCTGCTGTTATTACAACCCACCCTCGTCTGTGTACCGATTACACCCGTATGACGCCACAATAAAATACGCCGTAAAAATCAATGCCGCCCCCTGTTGATTTTTTCAAATTTCGACCGGACACTGAAACGTCTGAAAACTAGCGTCCATACTCGAAATTTAATGGGGATTGCAATGCTGAAGATCATTTCTCGTTCAAAGGCTTCGTTTTCTTGAAAATTGCGAAAACGGTCATAAACTACGCCGTAAATATCAATGGATCCCCCCTGTTGAATTTTTCAAAATTCGACTGGACACCGAAACGTCTGAAAACTAGCGTCCTAACTCGAAATTTAATGGCGATTACAATCGTGAAGATCATTTTTCTTTCTGAGGCTTCGTTTTCTTTAAATTCGCGAAAACCTTCATAAACACACCATTTTAGACCAAAAAGCAATGTATATTGTGGCCGTTCTTCTTACGTTTCCCGAGCTTAAAATACCAGTCGTAAATACGTAAATTAACAGAATAGTACTCTTCATCTGCCGTGCAGATTTCAGCCTCGTAGTGCGAATAGTGTAGGAGATACAGCTAGCCAAATATGACTGTATTTTATAAATATTGAAAATAAACTAAAATGAGGAAACAGTCATTAAGCTGTATTTTTATTATCATTTGCGTCACTCGGACGAAAAATGCGGCTTACAGACGGTTTTCCGCTTTTTAGTTTATTTTCATAATTTCTAAAACACAGTCATCTGTGACTGACTGTATCTCCTAAACTATTCGCTCTAAGAGGCTGAAATCTGCACGGAAGATGAACAGTACTCTTCTATATTCGTATTTACGACTGTTATTTAAAGCTCGGGAAACGCAAGAAGAACGGCAAATATACATTGCTTTTTGGCCTAAAATGGCGTATTTTATGAACGTTTTCGCGAATTTAAAAAAAACGAAGCCTCAGAGAGAAAAATGATCTTTACCATTGTAATCGCCATTAAATTTCGAGTTAGGATAGTAGTTTTCAGAAGTTTCGGTGTCCGGTCCATTGATTTTTACGATTTTACCATGAAAAAATGATTGGGTTTAAACGCTCATATCTCCTAAACTATTACGAACTTTGCAAATTTTAAAGCATTCAGAAGATTGAGGATGCTCATATCTCCAAAACTATGGCGAAATTCTCAATTCTGGAGGCCAGCCTGGTTCATAATATTATAAACTTCTTGTAAAATATCATTTGGCTCATTTTGGCGAAAATACGCTTTCCAGGCGCTTTGGTGATTCTGGTGTATTTTCCACATTTCTAAAATTCAGTCATCTTTGACTGGCTGTATCTTCTTAACTATTCGCTCTGCGACGCTGAAATCTGCACGACAGATGAGTACTTTTCTCCTTATTTTCCTGATTACGACTGGTATTTTGAGCACGGAAAATGTAAAAGGAACGGCGACAAAATAGAGAGCTTATTGGTCTCAAATTGCGTATTTTATGAACGTTTTCGCGAATTTCAAGAAAATGTCTCAGATCGGAAAATGATCTTTAGCATAGTAATCGCAATGAAATTTCGAAGTAACCTGCCACTGCCAAGAGCCGATGAGAGCCGATGCGTTTTTCAAAGCCAATCTGCCACGGGCCGATCAGAGCCGATGCTTGTGCTTTTAATTCATTTTTCAGCAATAGATAACGTAGAATGCCTCTTATCGTGTTGGTTAAGGTTTCAACTGGTCGTTTTGAATGAAACATATTTCTTTCTAATGTGTTTGAAGTTACAAAAGCTATTTTAAGCGACTGTGCCGGGAACAGCTGACTACGCGGAGACATATGTGATTAAGTGCATTAGTAATCACTCATACTAAGTACGTGTCACGTGTTTTTTTTCGGGGGGGGGGGTAGTAATGGCAGAAAACATGGTTTCTGAGAAAGAAATAGCTGATATTCTGGCTCAAAGTGAATCTGAGAGTGATATTTCATGGAGCAACAGCGAGTTTGAATATCATTCAGACTCTTCTGATGATGATATTGTTGAGTGTCCGAGTTCTAACAATACTAATGTCCAAGAAGAAAACCCGATTATTGAAGACGACGAAGAGGACATTGTTGATTTTTCTAAAAACTGGCAGGATGTCACCAATGATGATTCTGTTCCTAACCCTACATTCGGTTTCCATGAGTGTACGGGCTCAAAGCATAAGTGAAATATGGCATTTGCTAAGAAACATAATGTCACACAATAATTTTAAAAAAATGTAATATGTAATCCATACTTTAAAAAACAATACATATTTAAGGACTTATTCACAGATGTGTAAAGAGTCTGTTTTTAATACTTTTAGATCTTAAAAAAACAATTATAGCAAAAAAAATCGTTTTGAACTTTTTTTTTTTTTTGAAATTTGAAAACATATTGTCTTAAAAATTATTTTTTTCCAAAGGGGAATATTATTCTACCTGAAATCCGAGACATATCAAAAGTAATTTATATTTCTTCTTTCCGCAAAAAAAATAGTTTGCATATCTTTTAAAATAAAGCTGTTAGATTTGAATTTTTTTTTAATTTCCCCTGCGGCAGTTTGCGCAGTACTTGGCCGGGAGGCGCCGGCAGTGAAAGGGTTAAGACGCTAGTTTTCGCAAGAATCGGCGTCTGGTCGAAATTCAAAAAAAAAATCAACAGTGGCTCAATTGATTCTTACAGCGTATTTTAAGAACGTTTTCGCGAATTTCAAGAAAACGAAGCCTCAGAACGAAAAATGATCTTCAGCACAGTAATCGCCATGAAATTTCGAGTTACGACGCTAGTTTTTAAAAGATTCGCCGTCCAATCAAAATTTGAAAAGTTCAACAGGGGGGGTCCATTAATTTTTACGATTTTGACAACAAAAAAGGATTGACGTTATATGCTCATATCTCCAACACTATGGCGAAATTCTCAATTCTGGAGGCCAGCCTGGTTCATAATATTATAAACTTCTTGTAAAATATCGTCATTTGGCTCATTTTGGCGAAAATACGCTTTCCAGGCGCTTTGGTGATTCTGGTGTATTTTCCACATTTCTAAATTACAGTCTTTGGACTGGCTGTATCAACTTAACTATTCGCTCTGCGACGCTCTATTCTGCACGACAGTTGAAGAAAACTCTTCTCTTTGTTTTCCTATTACGACTGGTATTTTGAGATCCGAAAACGTAAAAGGAACGGTGACAAAATAGATAGCATATTGGTCTCAAATTGCGTATTTTATGAACGTTTTCGCGAATTTCAAGAAAACGAAGTCTCAGATCAAAAAATTATCTTCAGCATAGTAATCGCCATGAAATGTCGAATTAAGACGCTAGTTTCCGGTAGAATCGGCGTCCGGCCGAAAATGGAGAAATTCAACGGGGGGGGTCCATTAATTTTTACCGCGTTTATTATGAACGTTTTCGCTAATTTCAAGAAAACGAAGCCTTAGAACGATAAATGATCTTCAGCATAATAATCGTCATGAAATTTCGAGTTAGGACGCTAGTATTTAGAAGATTCGGCGTCCCGCCGAAATTTGATAAGTTTAACAGCGGTGGTTCTATTAATTTTTACGATTTTGACAAGAAAAAAGGATTGATGTTATATGCTCACATTTCCAACACTTTGGCGAAATTCTCAATTCTGGAGGTTAGCCTTGTTTAGAATATTATGAACTTCTTATAAAATATCGTCATTTGACTAATTTTGGCGAAAATACGCTTTCCAGGCGCTTTGGTGTTTCTGGTGTATTTTCTACATTTCTAAAGTACAGTCCTGTTTGAATGACTTTTTCTTCTTCGCTTTTCGCTCTGCGACGTTGAAATCTGCACTACAGATGAATAAAACTCTTCTCTTTGTTTTCCAAATCAGCTGGTAGTTTGAGCACGGAAAACGTAAAAGGAACAGAGACAAAATTGCTAGCTTATTGGTTTCAAATAGCGTATTTTATGAACGTTTTCGCGAATTTTATGAAAAGGTAGCTACAGATCGAAACGTTATCTTCAGCATAGTAATCGCCATGAAATTTCGAATTAGGACGCTAGTTTTCGGAAGAATCGGCGTCCGGTTGAAATTGGAGAAATTCAACAGAGTGGGTCCATTGATTTTTACAACGTTTATTATGAACATTTTCGCTAATTTCAAGAAAACGAAGCCTCAGAACGAAAAATGATCTTCAGCATAATAATCGCCATGAAATTTCTAATTAGAACGTAAGTTTTTAGAAGATTCGGCGTCCAGTCGAAATTTGAAAAGTTCAACGGGGGGGGGGTCCATTAATTTTTACGATTTATGCTAGAAAAAAGGTTTGACATTTACTGTCACGCAACTTATTAACATTTTTACTATTTAATTAAAAACAATTTAAATCATGAATTGCAGAAAAGAATATTCATTAGAAAAACAAATACAGTAGTTAAACAAAAGAATTAAAAGAATAAATTTTACTCCTTTTTGCATGAACAATTTATCTGAATTCTCGTTACGATGGAAAAATACTGAAAAGTTACGCTTAATAGCCGCTAATTTAAATGCCTGACTACCTCTGTCTGGGCGTGAGGTGAATTCTATATATTCTTATGCGTGATTTACCCTCCTCTCAACTGTTCTTTTAAAAGGGATTTTGTCGAAGTTTCAAAATCTGGTCTTTTTGACTCACGACGTCGCCGCGATGACACGTTCCTGCCACTCCAGAAGACGGCGATGGTCCGTTGCGTCCAAGGTCGAATTAGCCTCTTGCGTCGTGAAAAACCGTCCCTCGTCGATTTATTGCACGCCGACCTCGCGAAGTAACACAGCTCGACGGCAGTCTCCAACGAATATGAATGTCCAAGCGAAATATAACGCAAGACAGTACAGGTCCGTTCCGTTCGAAGGTTCACAGCAGAAAGAACGTTTTTCCCTGCGGTGCTGATCGCGCCGTCATAAATTCTTCAAGGTGATTCCTGATTGGATGTTGATTTCTTCTACGTGAGTGCGTTCAGAACTTTTACTCAGAATTTGATACAGAATATCCTTTCTGGCTGGCGCACCCCCTTGTAGTTCAGCGGTACTATAATTGCTCTGGTCGTAGTTTAACATTGTCGCGCGCTATTTAAACAATGTGACCGACTTATGAGCGGTTACAATATTGTTGTAAATTATTTTCTCTATCACGTTGTGTAGTCAGCATTCATGTTTTGTGGGTCCTTGATGCTGAAAAATTGACGGCAAATCGTATGTCCGTCCGTCCGTATAGCCCAGACAAATTAAACCAAAAAAGGTGATCGAGTGAAAAAGGTAGGCAGGTAGCCGACCGATCGGTTTGGTTGTTTTTCCAGAATGCATAGCTCTAGGGGCGAATCGATGCGTCAGAACATTTCTCTCCAGTTTGAACAATTGGGTAAATATTTTCTCTCATTTAGAAGTTAATATATTTCCTTCCTAAATGTGGGCATGAGGAATACACAATTTGTTCGCAGAAGTTTTGATTTTCCTTTGGCTGCGCGAACTACAGACATCACGAAGCATCACTCGACATCAAAGGCGCAACGGCGGTTTCATTAAGCGCGCGGGTTGGGAGGAGGAGGTGTATCGATTGAGCACCGCCAGACTGCGCTGCTCATCCTCAGAGGGTCCACTCGCCCGCTGGCTGCAGCACGAGAGCTGCGTCGAAATCACTCGCTGCGAGAGCGGCCAAGCGAGAGGTGTGTGGTTTCGTCAGGAACGTTGGAAACACGCAACACTATCGAACTTCTTCCATTTTGATTGAAAAATGCAAATATTTGATTCTGTTATTCCGCCGGTTTCCACACTACGTGTACCGACTGTATTCTCTCAGCGTCACGCGACAGCAGGGCTCCAAGGAAAGTCTAGTCCGCCATTAAGTATTTACAATTCGTGTGTGGCGTTTGGGAACAGCAACTTTTTACTTTCTCCTCCTTACTTCGTAAGAAGAGTATATATTAGAATCGTGCGCCGGAAAAAGGGAGACGTTGAAAATTTTCTCAAAAATTACCAAAATTTTTTCTTCAAATTTTCTTGTAAGAATAGAGTGAAGTACACTTATGAAGATGGCATAGGACCGATTTTCAATGTTAACTATGAATTTTCGAAAATTGCTAAACTTGAAAATTTTTTTGGTGCTTTCCTACAATTACAATATTGAAAGTATAGATTTTTCTTCAAATGAAATTGGTTCTGCATAATGAGTTCTTTACGTATTGTCACGTACACTTTTTTGAAAATTTTAGCAGTTTTCCCGTAATTTTGAGTGAAATATTGGCAATATAAAAATATTAAGAAGTGTTTTTTTTTAAATGGCTCCAATTTTTTTCTTTAAACTTTTTGTACGGATAGTTCTTAATGCACTGTATATGATGACGTAAACACCATTTTATTTAACTCTTTTGTTTTTTAATACCCAAATGTAATATTTTGATATACCTCTCATGTTGATATTTACATTGCCGGAAATTTGTGTAAAATTATTGCATATGTGAGTACAAGTGCTTCAGATGATGCTTTATAAAGTTTCTCGAAAAATCTTTTTTTTTTTTTTTTTGCGAAAATGAGACCAAAATTTCACATATTCAGAAAAACTCAAACGCCATTTTCTCCCAAATGGCTCAATTTTTTTCTTTAAATTTTTTGTTCGAATTGTGTTAAATAAACTGAATAATGAGATAAATGCCATTCATGTTTTTTTTAATTACACCATTGTACCTGTTTAAATTATCTCTCACTTCGTTTATATTTATGTTATGAGAATTTCTTATCCATTATCCATTGGTGAATATAATTCTTCAAATAATTTTTGATGAAGTTTCTCGAAATTCGAAAGTTTTGATCTTCGAAATGCGCATTTTCGGAAATGCTTAAACAACATATTCTTAAAAAAGGCTCCAAATTTTTCAGTGAAAATATGCATACATGACCATATCTTGCCATACTATAATACTCCTGAATTCGTACTTCACTTCTAGTACAATAGAGTTCCGATAATTCGAGGAAATTGGGGCTGATGATACTTCGGATTACACGAAAAAAAGGAAAATACGTAACGGAATTTTCAACCACAATATATAACGAAGTCAAATATAAAGAGCAGATACTATTAAAATTAGAGATGCAGAGTATATACATGAGAGCGAATAGGCCACAACAATGTGGCAGACACTGACACCGACCACCGCACATGTGGTCTTCGGCGCAGTGTTTCCAACTCTTCAAGATGATCGCCGCTTGGTTTGCTTATTTGCTGACTTAACGCATATCAGGCCCTCTCGGATTGCACGGAATCTCGGATTAGCGAGGCTCAAATTACCGCTTCTTTACTGTATTAGGTAACAGAAAATTTGAAGAAACGTGAAAAAATGTGTTTTAAGCACAAATATGTAGCAGCAGAAAAAAATGGTGGGGCAAAACCGAATAAATAGCCCAGACTGAAGATGTAAGGGGACTAACAAGTACGAGAAAGTCTGTGCCATTTTGTAACACCACAGGCTACTTTCCTGCCTCCTGCTTACACAGTTTAGAGAAAGTATTGTAATGCAGTGGGAAAAAAGGCAATTTTTCGACAGAAAAACTCTTATTGCCGGGCCAGGAAACTAAAATGTGGATATATCTTGTCCATGATGATGAAGTAAATTACTTCCTCAAACATGTTGTGTAGTCCGAATTTATGTTTGGTGGGTCCTTCATATCGAAAAATTTGATTACGGCAAAATGTCTGTCAATCTGCCTGTGAATAACGACTACTTTTAAACTGTAAGTAGGATTTTCACTGAATATTCACTGGATATTTTTCGAAAAATACGAATTTCGAAAAGGAGTAGTGCTTGACTTTAATTCGTGCTTTCAATAAAAATATTACTGTAAATGTGAGTAACATTTACTGTAATTTATAACTGTACATTGTAACAGTTATAATATATAATAAAGCAGTAGACAAACTCATACCCAACAAAACCACAGTTATATATGAAATATTACTACTCGAACATCAACAAAACCATAACGAAATATGTCGGCGCCTTTAGCTGAATTAACTACGCTACGTGAAGTCATGGAAGTTAAATGTACGCGTAGGCTTCCGCGGCTCGAGTCGATGACTTCTTCGCTGTCCGGGTGACGCCGCGTAGTGGGCTGAGAGGCCGACGTTTCGCCTGACATGTCGCAGGCTTCATCAGGGCATTGACATCGCGATGTTGTGCGTCGGGTATTAAACGCAACCCCCTGTCAGGACTGGAATCTAGGACCTTCGGTCAGGGACAGTGTTCTCAGTGCATCAGTTGATGCACTGAGCCACCTCTCACGGTTCATGTGCTGAAAGAACGGTTTTTCCTAGTGGCTGACTAAAACCAAATTTTACAAACGTATTTCAGATACAAACGTATAGACATCGGGTAACGTGCGTCCGTCTGTCTGAATATTAGACCCCTTTCGGGACATCAATCGAAACTAATGAGGTGCCACTCGCCGCATCTCCTGTGGGTCTCGTGGTGATGAACTGGCAACTTTTTAACTTTGATTGATTCGGTATTGATTCCGGACGCGACAACTGCTAAAATCATTAGCATTAAATAAGAAAGTATTATGTCATATTGTATTATATTATATAATTCATCATGCTTTAAATGATGTGAATCTTGTATTACGAGATGCAACAAATGTTCTCCACAGAATTCTTGAGTGGCCTATTCAATTTCTTCGCTCAGATATTGAAATGACAGCCGTTGAGTATGTAATTCCTGTCACGCCTATCAGCGCCATTGTCGGTTTGGCAGATTTCGGAATAACTAAAGACAGATTTCCTGCTAAAGAACAGTCCAAACGAAACGTCTGGAAGCTGAGTTCACTTGTGTGAACAGAAGTAGACTCGATTATATCAGAACCGTATCCAACAGCTTGAGTTGTTTTTCCGAACTGATAACATTTTTTTACATCATTTTGCTTTGGATTTAGGGCATTTTGAACACGGTTTAACAGTATTTTATTGATAATTTTTAGCGATGTTTTAGGTCATCAAAATTTGCCCCCTAGAGATGATCATCCCTGAGCCAGTAACAAAAACTTAAAAAATTCTATGAATTCAATAGTTAAAAGTAATACATTGAAAATTGTACGTTAATGACATTCCGAAAATGAAATGTGTAAGTTGAATACTCTATACCTTCTCAATTACAAATTCGATTTTTGTGGTTCATTTATTTTCAATTGAACAATTCGCTTCAAGTCTCGCTTATCTGCATTCTCTTTCCATATCCTCTACCCAGAACTGTTGATATTTGACCGAGAATTATTTATTTAGTTTCTGACATATGCCCAGAAACATCGCTCAATTGAGACGATGGAAAAGTATGTATTTACTGATTTTCATAGATATACAGAGTCTAAATGTGAAGAAAATTAGTTTTTAGGATAAATGTTTAATTGGGTGACTATTAATTTTTGTATTGTTGAGGTAAGCGTTAATTGCCTTGTGACTTGTTACATCAAAGTCATCACACGTCAAGTCGCACACTCATAATACATCGGTATCTTTTAGTGACATGGAACTTTTTTATGAGGTCTAGGGGTGGTCATAGGGGATACGTATATCATTTTTCTCTTAACTCACTCCTTTCAGAAATAGTACCAATAATTTTTCGGAATCGTAAGGTGTGCGCAGCGTACTAACGTGCCGTGATGTGATCTCGGGTTCGAAATTATTAACTCAATTTCATTCTGCAAAGCAAACTTCTGAAATTCCCTAATCCCTCCGATAATAAATGCAATCCAAAACTCAGTCTCAGCTTACCGAAATAATAATAATGGCAGTACAGTTCCATAAAGAATATGTTCTAGAAAATTGGAAGGCCAATGGTGTATATAAAAAATACATAAACAACAATAATATTGTATTATAGTCTTGTTAATAAATTCTTTTATTTTCAGTATCTTATGTTTTAATACGATCGGTGAAATTATTTAATACATAACCAGTTGTTATGTACACAAAAAGACACGAGTCAACAATAACAATTTATTGATCAATCCTTTTACAGTAGTGATCCAGTTGCCAAAATCCAGGAGAGTAGTCCGTTGTGCAAAAGCCACAGTGTCCAAAATCCAGAAGAAGTCCCAAGATACGCGCACGGTCGTCCAAAATACCAGGAGAAAGAAAACAAGTTAACTTAGCCGAGTTCGCACAAGATACACCATACACTGAGTCACTACTGGATCGCACTTCAAGACTGTCTGTTCCTCTGGCCGGCGCGGCCGGTTAAAAAGCACGCCGCGCTGTAGTCTCGCCTCGGGGCTGGTGACCCGCCTGCCGGCCGCTCACGTCTTATTGGCCGGCCCTCGCGCCGGTTTGTAGGCCTGCTGCCTTCGGTAGCCTCCGTCCCGCGCTGCCGATTTGGCGCGCGATATGAATTCTCATATATCGCCGCAACACCAGTCAATTGAATTTCATATAATTTTAATTATTGAAAAACCTTGTTTTGTATTGCAAATACAACGTTTCACGAACAAATTGTTCGCTTCTTCAGATACATTTATCATATGTTAAAACTTATGGATTTATTTATTTTATTTAAAATATAGTCATATGCAGTTAAAAAACATTGCATTCTATATTAGAATTTGTGTACTTCATTTTGATAAATGAAAAAATCATTTATTTAAATAAAATAAAACGAGTAGTGCTATATAATGGCACATACTTTCTCGTAAAGTTTTCTAATTTACTTGGTGTGAACTGACTTTAGGTCTTGCCGCATCCTCTTGCAAGCTACCATCTGTCGTCTCTCAAAGTACATTTCTTTTTACTTTTTCTCCTCTTTTCGGTTTCCTAATAGTACAACAGAAATATTACATCAATAATATTAAAGAAGAGTTAAATATCGTCCTAAATAGAAATATTCATTGAAAAATTTGAAGACGTTTTTAAGAAAATGATGATTAAGCATAATTTAAAGGGGAAATTTGAAGTTCTTTTTCACAGGATCTATTAGGTTTTCGAAAAACTTCATTTAAAGATATTTAAATTACATCTACTCGCAAATGCAATTATGTATGCAACTCGATAGAAATGTGCATATTAACGGCATAAAAGATAGAGTTTAAAAAACATTTATGTAACTTTTGAAAAAACAAAAGAATACACCAAAATGAACTTTACCTCATATTAAACAGTAGCACTATCCATTAGAACAGTTTGAAGAAAAAATTGGAGTCGTTTTTTAGAAAATTGTGTTTGAGCGTTTCTGAAAATGCGGAATTTTGAGCTCATTTTAATAGAAAACTGTTATGTTCTCGAGAAAATATATATGACATTATTTTCAGCACATGTTCTCATAATTACAATAAAGTGAAGAAATCATCTCTAATGTATATATTATCGACGTGGAGAAAAGTAAAAAAATACATTTTTGTAATTTTTGAAAAAACAAAATAATAGAGCAATATGGCATTTATTTAATCGTAAAGAGTTTGTTTGGCACTAACCCTACAAAAAATATAAAGAGCCGTTTTTGAGAAAATCTTGTTTTTGTAATTTTTTTAAAAATTGCCAATATTGCACGCACTACTGCACGAAAACTACTAAATTTTTTTCAAAAAATCTACATGACCTTAATGAAAGAACTATTTCTGGACAACAAAGTTCATTTGAAGGAAAAATCTCTATCTTCAATTTTATAGTTGTAGGAAGACGCCGAAAAAAATTCAAAGTTTTGCATTATTCGAAAATTCAGGGTTAACCATGGAAATCGGGCATATACCACCTTTATAAGTGTATTTTACTCTATTATCACTAGAAATTTAAATTAAAAATTTGGAGCCATTTCTGAAAAAATATTGAAACTGTCCGAGGGGCTTCATGTTAAGTACCTTAAAATTTTAAAGAAGGTTTTTCAAAAGTTTCTAAGCTTCAACTAGAGCCTAATGAACACAGGCTTTTTAATTTAAAAAAATCCTACGCATGGTTTACGCGCAAGAAAGTGTTCAAAGACAGACGAACAGAGAGACGGACGACGGAGGGACGGACGTTTTTAAAAACCACTTTTTCGGTATCAGGGAACCCCAAAACGTGTATTTCCGTTAAAATTTCGAATTCTATTTTCCGCAGCATTACATATCTTTCTTTATACTACGTTTATTAGTCCGTATATATATATATATATATATATATATATATATATATATATATATATATATATATATATATATATATATATATACGAGAAAGTAACTACAGGGGCGACAGAATGGAGTCTCGTAGTAAAATTTTCTAATTCTGGCTTTAAGGTCTTGCTCTATTCTTTAGCCAGCTGTCATCTATCGTCACCCAAAGTACACTTTTTTGACATTTTCTCAACTTTCGCTTTCCTGATAGTACAACCGAAATATCCTCTAGAGATCAGAGAGGACAATTTTTGTATTTTATTTCATAAATCATATTTTCTAGTCTCTTTTAGACTCAATAAGACGAAAACTATCCACTTTTATGAAAAACAAGAATTAGTTACCTTGTTATAACTTGTACACACATTTGTGCATTAGGACCCAGTGATATATACTTATTTACGATAGAAATACGTATAAAAGTGGTAAAAGGAATCAAAAACCATATATTTTCATATTTGAGTTATTTAGAGAAGTTAGTGGCGTGAACTTTAAACGATATCTACAATCTATTCCAGCCCTTCTACCCTCTCCTCTCCCTCATGCAGTTCCCATTACTAAGAGAGGATTTACTTCCTGGAAGGTCAAAATATGGAGTATTGGAGACGTGATCGAATTTTGTTATCCTGACTATTGTCTTTTATCTTCACTGACCTCGACAGGAAAATCGGTATCCGCGTCTGAGAAGTAAGAGGGGCATTCAGTATTTAAATCATCGCTATTACCTTCGAAATCGCTCTCATCAAGGATAGTGAGAATGGCATCATTATCCCAAAACAGGATATCCATTGTGTTCAAGATATTTAGTATTATGTAGCTAACGTACAAACAATAAATTCTGTAATTTAAGCTGAAAAGTAAATTATTTGTAAGAAGAATTAAAAACTCGTCATAGAATGAACAGGTAACACAAAATTATGTAGTTTGAGTCCTTATGTCCACAAGTATGGAAGTTTGTAATAAGCTCTTTTGAGTGATAAATATTTTCTAATAATAAGACTTATTGTAATAATAACTAATAACAATAAGGTCATCAGTAAACAACAGTTACGTGGGATAAGTCCACTAACTTCTTAACAATCACAAAAAGTTCTGCCAACGCAACTCACAGCACAATCACAGAATTCACCCTCTACAGCACCTGCTCAATTCCCGTCAAACACTGCCAGAGAAAGAATTGTCGCTGAGAGCGTCAAAGGAGACTCCAGGAAATCATTGGAATTACTACCAGCGCTAAATTAAAATCCTCAAACAAGTGGGAACTTCAAATTAATTTGTACACTTATGTGTACACCAGGACTATAGAGAATATTACTTCAAGAATGTTAGAGTGCCGACCCGGTGGCCGAGATCGCTAAGGCAGTAGTGTCGTAGTGATCTTGAACCAAAGGGTCGCGGGTTCTAGTACCACCTCGGGCGTGGTTGTATTTGTGTTCGTCCTTTCACCCCTTATCATCACGCTTTCGTTTTGTCTTCATAGTTACCATAATGTTAGCTCAAATAGTGGTCGCTAATGACCTAGATGTTGATGGACCTTAAATAAAAATAAATAAATAAAGTAAAACCTCGTCCTAAATAGACAATTTCATTGAAAAAATATGAAGCCGTTTATACGAAAATGCCGTTAAAGTATTGCTGTAAATGCGACATTTGAAGCTTTTTTTCACAGGAATCTATTGAGTTTTCGTAAAACTTCCAATGATGTCATTTGAAGCACTTCCACTCGCAAATATAATACTCGCAAATACAAACTAATGGAAGTGTGCGTATTAACGTCGTGTGGGATATTTAAAAACAAATACATTTGTTTAATTTTTGAAAAAAGAAACGAATGCAGCAAAATGAACTTTACATCATATTAAACAATGCAATTGGTTCAATTCATTGGAAAAGTTTGAAGAAAAAATTTGGAGCCGTTTTCGAGAAAATGGCATTTAAGAGTTTCTGAACTTGCGGAATTTTGAGCTCATTTTAACAGAAAACTGTTCAATTTTTGAGAAACTTTACGTAACATTATTTAAAGGACATGTACTCATAAGTACAATAACGTGAAGAAATCGTCTGTAATGTAAATATTACATTAGACAAGTCAAAAAATTACATTTTTGTAATTTTTGAAAAAATAAAAGAATAGGCAAAATGGTGTAATGAATCATCGTATAGGGCTCGTTTCACACGAACCGTACTACACATTTAAAGAAAAAATTTAGATCCGTTTTTCAGAAAATCTTGTTTTGTTATTATTTAAAATTGCAAATATTGCTCGCACTATTGCAAGAAAACGACTAAAATTTTCCAAAAACACTTCATGACCTTTATGAAAGAACTATTTATGGACCACAAATTTCATTTAAAGGAAAAATCTCTGTTTTCAATTTTTTAGTTGTAGGAAGACGCCGAAAAAAATCAGTTTTGCAATTTTCGAAAATTCAGAGTTCACCTTGAAAATAGGACCTATGCCACTTTTATAAGTGTATTTTAATATATTCTTATAAGATTTTTTTTTTAATTGGAGCCGTTTACGAGAAAATTTTGAAACTGCCCGGGGGGGGGGGCTCATGTTAAGTATCCTCAAATTTTAAAGAACGTTTATCAAACTTTTGAAGCTTCAACTAGAAGTATATGGAGAGAGGCTCATCAATTTTAAAAAGATCGTACACATACGTTTTGCCGCCAGTGTTGTTCACATACACCAGGTGGACGGACGGACGGACGTTTTGAAAAAAACAACTTTTTCGTTATCAGGGGACTCCAAAACGTGCATTTCCGTTGAAGTCTCGAAATCGATTTTCCACAGCATTACATAATTTCTCTATACTACGCATATTACTCCGTATATACGTACGTATACGAGAAAGTAAAAAACATGATACGAATGTATCTAGAGAGAGTCCGTGGTTCGTTTGTTTGGGTACTGCTCCGACATTCGCCTGGTGTTGATCGAAGTAACTATTGAAAACTATCGATAAGAGCAACCTTCCGCTAGAATTCTCCTTGAGGCAGCTACTGAATTCGACCTAGCAGACAAGCCAGTGTCAAAAATCCTGCCAATGTTGGGACTCGAATCTAGAACCTCCTGGCCAGAGGCACTGCAGTGACATCAATTGATACTCTGAACTACCTCTCCCGATCCGCGCCCTAATAAATAACAGCGTATGAAATATAACAACTGTATACTTCGAAAATGGAATATATCAATTTTAGAAACCTTATTCAACCTACGAAGACACCTTATTAATTGGCGAATTCAAAGCTATTAATTGAGGCTGCCGTTACAACAATCAAAATATACTCATACTATTAAAAATCTCTAACCAATTAAAACTTAAATTAATCATCTCCACTGAGCTTAGATATGATCCATCCGATCGCGACAGAAATCCAGATATTCTCGACATCGACGTTACCACCTCCTTTTTAACCACCCCTTATTATGACTAACTGAATAACTTCTTTTTACTCCAATATTCATTCGAATTAGACTCGGAATATATTCCCGTTCTAATAACTACACAGCAGATTCCACAGCAACATTCCCCAACACCCAATTCTAACAAAGATTAAATTGAAACCAATTCCAAAAGAGCATAGCAATAATCTCTTTCAAAACACTCAATGGCTCCACCGAAATTGAACAAGATCTCACTCATCTCAAGACAATAATCCACACTAGCATACGAACGGCTCAATTAAACAATCCAACAATAATAATACCTTCCTAAGCACTACGGGCAAAGCATACACTTCAATCCACAAAGCTGAAGAGATAGCCGATTACTTTGCGTCGGCATTTAAAACAAACACGACCAAACCACACCCCAAACATTTCACAATTAACAGAAACCTAATCGAACTCTGCTACGGTCCACGCCCAAAAATACAATATGCATGCCAAACAGAAATCAGTAAAATAAAAAAAATGCCACGTAAAAAAGCACCTTCATATAATAACATACATAACAACATCTTCAAACTAGTGGTACTAAAATAGCATGTACTTTCTAGCCCGTACACACACGCAAAATTACGCAAAAAGTATTCAAATTTGGTAAAAATTGTACAAGACCTTAATTCAAAATCTATCTATATAGAACACATTACGTGGGGAAAATCTCCATCCTCATAATTGTAGTTCTATAATGTCGCCGAAACAATTTTCAATTTTTGCAATTTTCTAAAAAAAATCTGAGTTTTCGACGAAAATTGCACCATTTTCGTACTTGTCCTTCACAGTTTCCAGAAACAAAGTTTAATCAAAAACGGAGCAATTTTTGAAAAGTTTGAAAAGGTCCCAGGGGTTTCACGTAAAGTCTCCCAAAAATAAAATATCGGTTTCAAATTCAAGGGGCCTCGACATCATCAAGATCGATTGGGGAATATCAGTTTTCAATAAAATCGGCTGAACGATTTAGCCGCTATCGTTTTTCATAGACGGACGAACAGTCAAACATTTTGCCGTTATTCGATTTTCGGTGTCAAGGACCCACAAAACATGTATTCTGTCCACGTATTAGTGGATTTATCCACTTTTTCGTTACCAGGGTTCTGTACTAAGTTTTTCTGCCGAAAATTCGCCGTTTTTCGCGCGGCATTACATAACTTCCTCTCCACTGCGTAAGCGATAGCGAGAAAGTAAAAATTACCTTTACCTGCAAGATCATGCCTCACCAATATACACCATTTTTGTTTCAGAAATACATATTGGTTATTCGGAACATTGCAAAACTTACAGCTATCTACAATGCAGCCATTAGACTAAAAATAATTTTCTAAAGCTTGGAAAACGGCCCATATATTACCTTTTTGAAAACCAAGAAAAAACCCACACCGTCCTGAAAACTATAGACCAAAAAGTTTATTGTCAGTTATAGGAAAAGTTTTAAAAAACTTCTTTAGTAAACCAAGGTGTTTTTGTTTTCTTTCTCTTTTGCATTATTTTCTTTTTTGCTATTATTCCTGCAGCCTCTTTATCAGCTTGAATAATATTGGTTTTTGTTTTATGGCAAGACTGGGCAACAAGGCTTTACAGCTATGTTGTATTTATCCAGGACTGAATTGTGAGATATTTTGTCATCCAGTCTGTATTATGAAGATATCGGGTTGATTCATCACTTAATGCTTCAATGTTTACCTTTTGTACATAATCTGATTTTCTTCTACAATATTTTCCTTCATAATGAACGTTCGTAGTTGTATTAATGCCAGGTAATGATCACTGCCAATGTCTGCTCCTAATAGGCTCCTTACATCTACACTGAAAAAAAGGATACCATAATTCCCAACAAGATTTCAATAGTTACACAAAACCTTCGTATGCGAAACAGAGACCTTGGTGCTTTACTCCCTTTCCTAATTACAACAGCATCTAAGATTGCTGACCTTGATAGACCAACCTTGATGGACCAACCGGCCTGTGATTTCTGAGAGGTTGATGTTGCTTCATAAACGGACCTGTCGGCCTTATCAAGCCTAATCATGTTGCAAAGCACTAGGTGGCCAAAACAGCCAGGTACCTTGTCAGATTAATTACGTATTGAAGAAAATATACATTGAAAAACATTCAACATCTGTTAAACACACACACACACACACACATATATGTGTATATATATATATATATATATATATATATATATATATATATATATATATATATATATATATATATATATACACACACACACACATACATACAGTGGATCCACTCTGAACCAAAGTTTTGTACCTCAATAAAGTAGTGTGGAAATGATATCCGCTCGAACATTTTAAAATCGTTCAAATGCTTCGCGCTGAAAATCAACGCTCCACGGCTCGGTTCCGCTCGACTATTTTCGCATACTTCCGTGGCTCCGCATTCGCTGTCCCGAGACACAAGTCCTGATATCAGCCGAGGGTCAGCAGAGGGTCAAGCGGAAGCGCGTGGGACGACGCAACGGCACGCCGCCGCGAATATTTCTTCGAAGTGGCGAAAAGCGCATCGTTGTGAAAGTTTTCAATTTGTTATTGTAGAAAAATACGTCGTTGGCAAAGCAAATCGTTGAACGTACTATGAGTTCACTGGTAAGTACCGTATTGAAACTTATCGTGCTGTATCAGTGTGGATTATAATCTAAAAGGATATTGGTGGATATCTTTTAATAGGTGCCAGACTACAGAGTCTAAAATACCTCTTTGAAGTGAAAATCTTATTTCATTGGAAGTAACCGGGCGAATGAAGTTCGAAAGAAAATGATACCTTCATTTACACCGCCTATTTGAAATCAAACAAGAATTGTCAACCAAGATTAAACGAGAATGGTGGAATGGAATTGCTTTTAGGTACGTATATATTTCTATCATGAGTTGTAATAATAGAAAGGCATATATTAGTTTGTGTGCATTTCTATAACCTACAAAACTTGGCCATTAATCCAGCTCAAAGTTATTTTAATGTAAATTGTAAAATTCCTCTAAAAGCTTATGTCGAAGAAGATAAACAATTATTTCGTTTTACATAATCGGTTTGAATCCTTTCAATTCCAATTCTAATGTTGTTAAGTGGATATAGAATTCAATTACTTCCAAACTCATTATTTACCACGGTGTAAGATATATAGGTGTGTTCACTCCCAGTCCCAAGTTGAAGCTAGTGTGAGGCTAGTTCTCGTAGTTCTCGCATATAAGCGCTGCGATCTGTTTGGGTATGACGTAGCATGACCATGATCCATTTGACAGCTCCGTGGGCAGCTGATTTCAAATTTCAAATCAGAGATTTGTCGTTTAGTGATGGAATTGCGACAGTCAAGTAGAGTGAACAGTTTCGAAAATGGGTAGAAGATGTTTTGTAAAACTGTGCAGTAGTGACAGTGCAATATGTAATTCACAGGAAACTGCTTTATTTTGTGTCCCCAAGCAAGAAGATACAAGAAAGAAATGGGTTGAAATTGTTCCCCAGAAAAAAAGAAAGTTGAGAGAGAGCGATTATGTCTGCGAAAAGCATTTCAACAGTGAAGAGATCATTGTTATGCGAAATGCTGTAAGTACATATTTCAAGAATTTATCGTATACTATGAATGAGTTAATAGTAAAATAATTAATTTGTATAATCACATACTATCAACGTTGAGAAATGTAACCTATGTAAATTCATTATTTATATCAATTAGAAAAAAACATTCACAATTTTCTCCGATTGACAAAAATACTACGCTGGAAACGTGAGCGACACCATGCCGACCATCGCCTGGCCGGCCATGACCTGTTATGCCCAAACCGATCGTGCGCACCGTACGGACGAGTTAGGAACTAGCCTCAAACTGGCTTCAGAAAATCTGCCCAAAAGGCGGCTAGTTAACACACCTATATATCTTACACCGTGTTATTTACCTATTAAAAAAGTTTAAGTTATTTGATTAGTTTTTAATACTCGATTAAGCATTGCAAATTTGTATTAAAATGTAAAGAAATAATATTTATTATGTTGCCAATTCATTGAAATAATTTTAATAGTCTTGAAGTGTCATTAATGGCAATTAGAAATTGTAGAATTAATTGTGTAGTATTCCTATATGTTATAAGTGTACAGAATTTTGATTAGTGTATTTAAATTGAGACTAAAGCCTATCATGTTCTGTAAATAATTGAACAAAATAATAATGCATTCCTAAAAAAACTGCTGTAAAACATTTCTATTTTTTTTCTTTTTTAATAATTATCACTTTAATTATATTTTCAAATACTATTGTATTAATTTTATTTTTCTGGTAGTTTTGGCACAGGTGATGGAAATTGGTCATTGAAACAGGTGATGGTTCATCGATGCAGATATTCATGGATATTGTTAATTCTAAATGGCTATTGCATTCTATAATAAGATCATGAAGATGTATTTGAAGGTGATGCCAATATACATTTTGCTAATTTTGCAAGCATCATGGACTTTTGTGATTTCATTCGTATTTAACATTCACAAAATGTGTATACGTTAATGGTTCAATTATTTTAGTGTGTATCATTTTTGACCAGGCAAGTTATTTTAAAATTCTCATTAGATAATATAACTTGTATTATAATTTCGTTTCAATGTGTACTATTTAGTAGTGCTCTCAGAATGACTACAAATGAGTATGAGTAATATAAAAAATTCACATTCCCACTAGAAAAGTGTCATTAACTTCAAAATGCTGGTTTTTCAGGACATTGTTTTACAACTAGAGTTCTGAATCAAGTTCATGGAGTGTGACAATTTGTAATTTTCTTTTGAAAGATTATTAATTTTTACTTTGGTTTCTAAGGAAAAAAGGTTTCAAGTTTTTCATAATTTAGGGTTCTCCACAGTGTGCTGTTTGTGGCAAATAGTAAGGATAACACTGCATTCTCAAACATGCAATGATTTTGGCTATTATTCATCTTCAAAATTGCCAGAGAAAAATATCTCAGATTGTGTTAATGATTCTTGGGCAAAGAAATGTCATTACTGTTGTAATAGTGTTGACCTTGATAATTTTCTGAAACATTTCCCTTGCCAAGTGAATAAAATATTTTCCTCCTGAAATAAAACAATTCAATATTACTAGACATGATTCTCGTGCCCTTTAAAATGCTAAAACCTGCATACATATGCCAAATAAAATTTGACAAAACATGCACAATCAAATTTTAGCTTGGTATTTTTTTTTTCATTGTCATTTGAAACAGGAACACTAAACAATTTTTCAAAATTTTACTCAATCAAATTCATCCTTTTGTGAAAAATGAATCTTTTTGAACATTCTACTACACCACCAGATGTAATTGGAGCATATTTGTAAGATGCAATCTGAGCCAATGTCAGATCAAATTCTGCATTTTCTGCTCTTGAATCACAATTTTTTTTCTTTAAATTTCATAGAAATTTTAAATTGAATTTGAATTTATTGGTTTTTATCATTTTTCCTCAGCAGTCACACTGGCATGTCCAGACACAAATTTCAAAGACATTGTAATATCTTCAACAATATTTAATGACTTCAATAGAGGTAATCCTGCTGTTTTCAATTTCTGAATTGGTATAGGCAATTTTACAAAATTTAATTAAATATGCATTTTTATTTTATTTTTTTATATGCATGGTTTTATAACATATTTTATTTTATTTTTTTGCATGCAAGCAGACTGAGTCTGCACCTAATTATTTTCCCTTCCATTGTATCACTGTCAGTTACCAGTGATACTGAGTAGTGATCTATGTGTGTGTGAAATTAATCAATAGTATTCAAAGAATATAATCCTAAATTTTGAAGCAATCCAGAAAAGTATGCATTTAAAAAATAACTTGCCAAATTTAAAAGTCACTTCAGAACTGGTTATTAATTTGCTAAGAAAACTTATTATTTGACTCATCCAATAAAATGAAGGCCAATCATTTCGTCCCACGCTAAAGTAATGAGTCTTCTCCCACCTTACACAATACTAAAATTATGATTTATCCCGACCTCTCACTATATTTATTCGCTGTTATTGAGTGCACTTTCTTCTCTATAATTTTTTATTGTTGCATTCAGGTGATAATAACAATAGTTATGACATTAACTTGTTGGGAGTGTAGGATTTGTAAATGCAGGCCAATGAGCTTATTCATTGTCAAATGGGCAACGAGGTTTCTAAGCAATGAGATTGATTCAAATTGCAGACACAGCAGGTAAATCAATCCTGGGCAATACATTTTAATTCCACTTTTTAAATTAATTTAACTAATTTGATTTTATTTTATAGATTGTGTGTACATGTAGATTACAGAAATTGAAATAACAGAAGTACAAAATATAAATGTGATTTATGTTGGTGATTTCTTCCATGTACTTTTTTGATTTTAACAGTATGTAAACTATTTATGAATTCATTGTAATTGTAAACTAAGTGTTAATTTAATGTAGATGAATTTTGTGCTAGTGAATGCACGAACCCTAAGTATAATGAAGGGACTAATAGAATTGAACTTTTAATAACCAAAATTAATATAAACGTAAAACAAGAATATTCAATTTGTGAAATGAAAGGTTAAAAGAAATAAACAACAAATACATTCGAAAATAATTTTCAGCTACATATTTAGCCATAATTTAAATAAATCTTGGCGTTTTTATAAAATAAATGTGAATTAAATTTGTTTTTTGGGGATCAGTAATAAAAGTTGCTATTTAAATGTACTTGTGAAACAGTTTTAAAATAGTTTTGAAACAGTTATAAAACGTTTTTAAAATAATTTTGTAACAGTTATAAAATATTTTTGAAATAATTACTAATGACTGTAAACATGTTCTTAGTCTCCTTGTGTATTTAATCCACCTGATCACATAAATGATTAAGTGGTACATCAATGTTTCATTATCATTTGTTAGCTATTAAGTTTATGTCAATATATTTCATTCTATTGTGAGTTATGTTATATTTTACACAAATTTTACTTTACTAAATAAATATTTTAATGTTAAATTCTAATATTTTATTTTTAGGTACATGCTGTTTCAGAATATTCATTATATATATATATATATATATATATATATATATATATATATATATATATATACCTGATACCTGAATATATAAATGCATAATTTTTATGCAATTATTTCCGTTTTTACGGTGTCTGGTTGTGTAGGTAAATATACAGATCTGTTGTTGGATCAAAAATAATGAATATTCTATTAATAGCAAGTACTACGTATAACCCATCCTATATCCGTCAACGATCAGTAATTGTAACACCAATAAGAAATGCTGCAATATGGCAACACGTACGGCTGGCCCTTCAACCAGTATAGCTGTGCAAGCCAACACGGAAGGCCGGCTCCTTCTATCAGTTTCGCCCGGATGCGTCATGACGGTAGGCTGGATCCTCCAACCTGTGTTGCTCGCTTATGCCGAGCAGATAGCCAACTCTTCCAACAAGGTTGCTTGGACTCGGCAGCTTCTACCCGTGCACTCTGACAAGGTGAATTCAGAGGAGTGCAACAAGGGACTCTTTACGATGCAACTTTTCGTTCCAACTACCTCCGTCACGAAACAGCAACAGTGAACCTGGTTGGGCCTATATTATCATGCGTTCCCTTGATACAGTATAATGGATCAGGTATACTGCAACTGTTCTTTTTTCTCCGTGTAGTAACAGTGATGGATGAATTTCTCGATTAATAAGTATAAAGTCGATGGTGGATTTTTACCCCTATCGTTCATCCATGTAGTTTTATGCTGTTCTTTATAATTAAATAAAGTATTATTTTTTCTTATTTCATTTTCAACGCATAAGTTTCTCCATATTCATTGAGATCATGTTCATTGAACCTGTTCTTAATGCCCGGGATGATGTGATTTCCTACCCTGGCATTCAGATCACCCGCTATTACTACCGGTTCCTTAGGATCGATTCGGCTGATTGTTTCTTGGAGGTCATCAATGAATTTCTGTTTTTCGTGAGATGGGTTATTATTTTCTGGCGTGTATACGGATATAATATTGATTGGTTGGGATTTATTTGCCAATTTCACAGATTCAATTCTTTCGGAGAAGTACTTATGTTTAATTATGTTATTTACATATTTTTATGCATTATAATTGCCCCTCGTTTGCTCTACGATGTTTTGGAGGTTCACTATATATAAGGGTATAGTGACTCTTTTGTGTAATTCCTTCTCCCTTTTTCTTAGTTTCTGTGAGGCAACATATGTCAATTTTGTTCCTGTATAGATACATAGTATTTCCACGATCTTATATTCCATGTTCAAATCCGTGTTATGTTCTTCCTTTTCCAATTCGTAGTCCTTTTTCTTGCCAGAGTTCTCATACATATAGGATTGATCCGGGGCAAGTTCTCGGAGCTCTTTTTTACCCTGCGCAGGCTGCTAACTTCACTACTTCTTTATCCGGGCTTGGGACCTGCAGTGGGCTGCTAAGTTACTCAATCCACCTAGCAGATACCACAGGAGGAGTTACAATCAGAGACGTAGAATATAATTCTTATATTATAAATTATAGATCATGGTTTCATAGAGTATCAGTAAAATAAACAAATAAATTAATAGACATTTCTATGGATAACCTGACCTCTTGCAGATTTTGATTACAGAAGCATTCTTAGCAAATGTGTTAATTTAAGTGACAGAGAACTTTCTTTTCTGGATAGCTGAGATGCTTTTGTTTTATTTTTTGATCTGTTTATGATACTGCAACTGATCATGGCATGCAACTAAGATCACACCCACCTATAAACACACAATAATTTTATAAAATATAATTATATTTATTACTATTTTATGATAATGATCGTTAGCAACAATGAATATCTAATTATGGAAAATTCTCTTATCATCGAGTTAAAAATATAGAACTGGTAACGCAAATTGAATTCACTTACCTATATTTACTTACATGTAACAAAGATGTTGGTAACACGAGTCCCTTCATCCATCAATTATTAACACGAGTCCCTTCATCCAACAATTTTTATTTCCGTTGAAGCTAATTTTGAATTCATGTGATTTTTACCAAAGAACAGTATGTCGTGGCTTGATCCATTTCTAACTTTAAAGTAACTCATGATAATGAAACAGCAAGTAATAAATTAATTGTACAAGTATAAAATAGAAAAATAATTGATTGAACCTGAAACTAAAATACCAAAATCTAAATAACTGATCAACAGACTAAATAGTAGCTGTAAGAATAAGAAATTTCACAAACAGCACTACAGTATGTGAAATAACTACAAATAAATGAAAAATTATGGAAAGAAAAGCGCAAGACACTCGAAGTAATGGCGATCACAATGTAGATGCTGTTGAAATGTTGGTGAAATCTCCGGAAGTAGTCAATTTTTCATTGCAAACATAAATCAATAACAGGTCACTATTCGCTTTATTACATTATATATACGGTAATCATGATAATGAAAATGGTAATCACTATATATATATATATATATATATATATATATATATATATATATATATATATATATATATATATATATATATATATATATATATATATAGTGACCGTACTGCGTGTCAAATTCCGTGACTTTTGATTCCAATGCATTTATTGCCGAGTTATTCTCTAAGAATTTCTCTTCTAATTTAGTTTCTAAAGTAACCCCTAATTTTTTTATGGTTTCCTCTGTTTTTTCCTCCTGCATAACTAACCTCACATCTAATTGTTGCAGAAATTGCCCTATTAATCGTTGCATCATTAAATTAGCCCTCTCGAGGTTTCGTTTTTCCTCATCCGGATCTCGCGTTGGCGTTGGCTGCGATTCTGTGGGCGAGGTCTCGGTAGTTTCTCCTGCCGTTCCTTGTTCTACTCTTGTCATTTCCTCTAAGATCATCGTACCTGGTGCTTGTCCCCCTGTTTCTCTATCGCTATCTGATTCCTCAGAAGTTCCTTCCACGGTAGGTAAATTCCTAGCCACGTTATACTTGTCTGCCATTTTGAATCTATTACCTGCCTAGAATCAATCAATCCTTTTCCCAAACACAATACACCTCTCACAAAATGTTTCACACAGAAATACCAGACACTATTTCAAACTGATAAAACTCTCATATAATAAATATCCTTTTCGAAAAAAAAACCACTCCTGAAATAACACACTTTTACACAACACACTTGTACTCTGCAACCTGGTCAGAAATCTTAGTGAACTGTGATTCAAATGTACTAGTAATTTTAGTTAAACCAAATTTTGGTCTCAGTTTTTTCCCAAATCGAGTTTGTCGTAAATGCATCCAATAATCGAGCCCCGCTTATGGGCGCTAATTGCGAGCCACCCGTCCGGTTACAAGCCGTAAGGCCAGCACCCGACCTGAGACGTCTTGGGGGGTGGCGAACACAATTCGCCAGATGGTCAGCTAGCTCAGTAAGACGTCCCAGTGTGGACACAATAAATAAAAAAAGAAGAATAGGGGGGGCAGGGTCGTGAAGATCGTTTTGGATTGGATGCAAAATTACACACAACTCGAGTTAGAATCACTTTTCACTTAATTCAGTATATTCTAGAAATATTTGCTGCTGTGACAGATACATAAAATGGCACACAGAAAAATCAAATACAGAATACTCTTGACTGTCTGTAAGAAAAACCCACACACACACTAAAAACTCGATACACAATTTCTTACTCTTCTTTACAACCCAATTTTTTAACACACACACACTTTCAGAAATTCTGAGAATCGTTAAAATATTACTTTATACAAAAATGAAAGAAAAACACATTGAAAATCAAAACTAGTACTTCTGACTTAACATTGCTTTCACAAAAAATGAAACACTCTCTCTCTCTCTCTCTCTCTGTCT